>JAJPUD010006568.1:0-13409 GCA_023553655.1 Myrmecobius fasciatus | reverse complement strand
TAGATAGATAGATAGATAGATAGATAGATAGATAGATAGATAGATAGATAGAAAAAGAGAGAAAGAGATGTACACATGCATATATATTCCCTTAGATATATAATAGCCATTCATTATAACAAAGAGGAAAAAAATTCAATAAATTCACTGACAGTTAAAAGTCTGACACTTTTGCAAAGCAGCAAAATGGATGCCTTATAATATCTCTTCTTTGGGATCAACTACAGTCATTTTGCTTTTATAATTTCATAGCATCCAATTATTTCTCTTAATATATTTTTTCTTTCCATTCGCATGGTTGTAGTCATTATATATATATGGTGATCCTGGTTCTGATTATTTCTTTCTGTGTCAGTTTTTATGTCTTCCCTATTCTTTCTACATAACACTTTTGTGCAGGAGAGGATGATTTATTTTTACTTATTTTTTTTAGCCCTCAAAGCAGATTCAGGCATTTGTGAACCTCAAGCTGGGTTTTGAAAACTATACCTATATTATGCTGCTGACCACTGAAACCTCTGGGCTTTTTCTATAATACATAAACCTTGATTTATTAAACAATAAAAAACTTTCATACCATGTAAAGTGGAATCTCGTGGCATTAAACAGTTATACATTTATAAAAGTAGTATTAAAATTGTTCCCTAGAGTCATGCTCCTAAATGTTATGCCCTATGAAGTTCATTCTAAGTGCTTCTACCTACCTAGAATGCCATCTGTGATTTTGACTCTGATTTAAAAAAAAATTTAAAACAAATAGGAATTTTATTTTAATGTACTTTCTTGGAAGCCTTCTCAAAATAATTTAATTAGCTATTTGTCCAAACAAAAATATTAACATTTTATAAATTATGGTACTAACTGGGAAAATATTAAAGGGGAGGATATAAGAATGTTTATTCATATATTTGAATAACTTTAACAGGAAAAGCAAACTGGATCTTTTTTTTTCCTTAGCCCTTACAGGTAGAATGAGTAGATCAAGAGGAGGATGTTGAAAAGAAGAAAAAATGAGCTTTATATAAAGAAAAATTCCCTAAATATTAGAGCCATCCCAAGTAGAGTGAACCATTTCAGTAAGAAATATAAAAGTAAAGTGGAATGACCATTTTTTCAGCATGTTGTAGAGATTTTGATTTACCTTGTCTTTCTGTATCATTTGTTTTTTTTTTTTTCTGGTAAAGGTATAATTAGATGGCCACTGTGGCCATCTTTATGATTGAACCTTTTGCTCAGTTATAGTGGACTATTTTATATTAATTCAATTATTGGAGGAAAGGTAATCATTTTATTGCACATGCAGAATGAGATTTAAGAAGAGAGAATTTAAGGTTACTGTCAAAACATTTAGAGATGATGCTTTAGACTAGAGCAACATTATATTCAATTAATTTTTTTAAGATTTTGATTCAATTGCCAAAACTACACTTAACTATGCTTGGAACTGGAAGATAAAAAGATGAATAAATATAATCTTAACCCTAGACAGGTTACAATTGATACTATACCAAAAAATTAATGCAACAAGATTTACCAACAAAGTTGTATAAGCAATCCCAAGATGGAGAGATGCTTCTGTTTTGAGATAGTTTCCCACTCTTTTCATGACTGAACTCATCTTTAGGATGTACTAGTACCATAATATACTTATATGACTTCACTGAGTATACCATAAAGCTTGTCTTTTGCATGTTCTTGTTGTTGTTATTGTTGTTGTTCTTTTACAGCATCACTTGATATTTCCCCAAGACATATAAATGTAAGCATATATACTGGAAAATAAAAATTGAACATATGCACATATGTACCATGTAAATCAGGTGATAGTATTTCAAAGAAGATACACAATTCTCTGGAACTATTAATTTTTATGAATGTATTTTGTTCTTTATTTTGATATTTATTTAGTATTTTATTTTCTCAAAATTTACCTTAGTGGTTTTATATTTCTCTTATCTAGTTAAAATGGATGGACAATTATTGCTTGTTATAGCTTTCTAATGTCACCATATAGAAATCAAATAAACTTTACTGCAATTATTGGAAATTTTATGACATAATCCAGTGTTATTGATTATTTTGCTTACTTCATATACCCTGAGTTTTCCTTTGTCATTGAGATATTGATTACATGCTTTGATATTATGACTTCATTTTCATTTCTTCCTTGTTGTGTGTTATCTATTACCATGCATTACTATGCCCTGTTATAATATGGATGAAAATAGGCAAATTATCAGTTAGAGAAAAGATGAGAACTGAGTCTAAGATTTCATTGGTAAGGAACTCTCAAATGAGGAAACTCTCAAACAATGAAGTTCAACACCTTCAGATACACTTAAAATTTTAGAAAGTTTCCTAGAAGACGCTATTGGCTGGGCAAATCAGTGTCAAGGAATGAATCCAGCTCCTCTTGGATCTCAGGTTTGCTTTCTCTTCACTATGCCATGCTTCCTTTCAACCACACTAGGAATGAATGAAATATTCTATTTTGTACTAATTAAAATACATGTAAACTTGTGTTTCTAAATTATGGATGATTCAAATAACATTTTATCTTTAAATTATGGAGAGACTAACATTTTTTTTTAAATCACTGTAATTTCTACAATTTAACAAGCACTCCTTTCTAAAGTACACTATGTTCTGTTCTCCCCTCTGCTCAAGAACAGTGGGTTGCTAGCTAAGTGTGAACAGAGGCTCATCATGAGAAGGTTAGACACCAGGTGATGAATTGTTTTTGGCAGCAACCACTCATGATATCATCTGCAGAGGCTGCAAAATGCTTTGATGGAGAAAGTCATCATATCAACAAAATCTTAGCTTCTTGAAGCACTGACATAGCTTCTAATCCAGTGAATTTGATTAAAAACCTTAATGCATCAAGAAAGAATTTCATTCTTAAATATTATTAATATGGTCTGTCTAAATTGAATTTCTTGCTAAGCTTTCTGCAGTCTTATATTTCACCCCCCCACTATTTTTGTTTTTGTTCTTAGATATAATTTTCAATATTCTTCTATCATCCTCCTCTTTAAATTTTTATAAATCAGTTTTGATTCTAAACTAGCATTGCTATTGGTAGCCATTTCTCTCAGCTTAGGAAAGGGATTATTTTTCTTGAATAAAACAGGTAGCTTTTAGGTTCTTTTGGCTTCCATATGATATAGATTGATTTATGTTGAATAAACTTCTTTGGAAAATGATGGTTGTCTATTTTGATGTATTATTTTATCCACTTATTGTTTTTAGTATAAACATATTATTGAAAAGGGCAGGTTGAAGCTATTTTAATTGCATACCATGTCTTCTCATTTGTGGTCATTTTTTCCCTTTCAATTTGGTACTGATTATGATATTTTCTCTAATAATTAAATGGTCTGACTGTCCACAGACAGTAAATTTCAAATTGATTTTCACATGGGTAGTCATTTATGTCTGGTATATTTAGATATCCTTAATCAAATGAGATTATATTTATAAAAAATGTTTAGCACAGTGTTTGGAATCTAAAACATTGTAGGCACCATATAAGGTTGTTTCTTCACCTTAATTTCATTTTTTATAACATTGTTTGGTATTTATTATGACTTGTACACATAAATTCAATAATGTATATATTATATATGTGCAGTGTAAACAGCAATCTGTTTGCCCCCTTTTTTCTTAAATTTAAGTAATGTTTTTTCAATGTTCTCCCTCCTCTAATAATTTGCATATTTGTCTTGATTATTAAATTATATGTTGATTTACTTTAGAGGGTATTAACTTATCCTTCTGCTTTCTTTTCTTCAAAAGATGTACATACATACATACATACAGTCATCTTCATCTATATCTTGCTACTAATTCCAGATGACTCCAGAGAAGAAAATGAGACAAATGACCTTGCACAGCACTCCCTCATTTAAATCCATTTGCATATCATTATATCATCACCTTCCTGATGTCATGGTCCTTTTCAAGAAAAAAAGGAAACAACAATAACAACAACCTCCTATAGAAATTTGGAACATTTTACAAGTACAATCTTTCCACAACTATATTAGCATTTATCGTGGAACCACAAAATTAAAGCATTCATTGTCGAGACCTAAAGCATTCAAGAAACATAACCAAGATCAAACATGTAAGTCATTTCTGATGTTCACTATTCTAGACAGTTTGTCTACTTAGTATTTAGTGAGTATGATAATATGTTATAAAATTTTTCATAGAAATAATATCTAAGATGACATAGAGATTGTGATTTTTTTTGTTTTATTTTGTTTTTAAGATAAAATCCCCATGTCTATTGTTTTAATACGAAAGAGGCCATGGAGGGCCCATCTTAGCTATGGACTTTAAATGAGCCAGAGTACTTTTTCTTCAATATGTTAGACACATTGGTGTGTTATAAAATATTTTGATACATATCAATATCCTGGATGATGTAATTTTGGTTCAATTGGGTTTAAATGGTTTGATAATAGGCCAGCACTCTGTCTATCAACTTTAGTAAAGAAGCCTTATGCATATACCACAAACCCCAGTGCCCTGGATCAATTAGGTTTTAAGGACTGTTTCCCTATTTATTTGGGCAGAAAAGAAGAAAATATCCTAGCCATCATTGCAAGGATCCTTTTTTAGGTCACTTAAGTTATGAAGAATTTTAAATGCCAGTGGATGTTATAGTATATCATATTGGAAATGGGGAGCCATTAGAGCTCATTGAGCAGGGAGTGACATGGGCAAATCTTCCCTTGGGAATATCACTTTAGAAGCTTTGTGGAGGATGGACTAGAATAGGAATAGACTTGAGGCAGATGAATTAGCTAATTGTCTATTGCAACAGACCATGTTAGAGATAATGAAGGTCTGAATAAAAGTTATTGTGTGAGTAGAGAGAAGGGTATATATGATCAATATTGTAGGAACAGAAATCATAAACTCTGATAACTGATTAAACATGGGGAGAGGGGAAGAAAAGAAGGAAAGAAGGAAGGGACAGAGAGTGGGAGGGAGAGTGAAGAAGAAGGGAGGAATGGAAGGAGAAAAGTACAGGAAAGAAAAAAGGAGGGAAGAAAGGAAGTGGGAAACAAGCACTTATTAATACCTACTATGCACCAGATACTGTAATAAGTACTTTACCATTATTACCTCATTTAGTACTCACAACAACCAGGAGAGGTAGATGCTATCATTATCTCCATTTTACAGTTGAGGAAACTGACCCGACACTGGTGAATTGTCCAGTCACACAGCTATTATATGTCTTAGATTTTAGATTAGATGTTTCTTACTCCAGACCTATCATTCTCTCCAACATATTAATCTAACCACTACACTGGAGTGGAGAATGACAACTAAGGATACGGATAGTGAATACAGATTTGTGCATCTGTAAATCCATAGGTATGTTATAATCTTAAAAAAAAAGTTATGCCTGAAAAATTGAAAATTGAGGGAATGCCCATGAATTGGGCATGAATGGACTGAAGAAACTGTGCTATATGATTATGATGGGATACTATTGTTCTATAACTAATGATGAGCAAGATGCTTTCAGAAAAAACCTGGAAAGTGAGCTCATGCAAAATGAAATGTACTGTGTACAAAGTAATAGCAATATTGTAGGATGATCAGCTGTGAGTGACTTTGCTATTCTTAGCAATACAATGAAACAAGACTACCCCTATAGCTATGATGAAAAATGTTGTCTATAACCAGAAACAGAACTTATTGTGTCTGAATATAGATTGAAGAATATTTTTTCCCTTTATTTTTCTTGAGGGCATTTTTTGATGGGGCGGAGAATGTATGTTTTCTTTTACAAGAGGACTTTTACAAAAATGTTTTGCATAACTTTGCATGTATCTTTTCAATGAGGGTTGATGACAGGGAGGGAGGAAGGGAGATAATCTGGAACTTAAAGTTTGTTTTTAAATATATAAAATTGTGAAAAATAAAAAAACATACATGAATATGTATGAAATCATCAAAAAATTGTGCCTTGATCACATGGAAACTATATTTTAATTTGAATAAATATATATATATATATCTGTATATATATACATATGTATATATATATATATATATATATATACAGAGTATAATAGTATCATTTCATCTCTACACCCTTCTGACTAGTTCCTAAAACAACTCTCTGATGAGTTCTGCTTTATTTCCAGGTTTCACATTATGGAATATCATTCCAGAGAAAAAATTATAGCTCTTTCACATATTTATTTGTATTAATGAGCAACTAATTAATAGGGAAGTGGGAGATAAGTGAATAGATAACACTGATTTTTACACCATTGCAGTTACAATTTTTATGGTAGCAAACCAAAAAAAAATTAAAAGAAAATGAGTCAGCATCTTAACAGAGGGCTTTGACTTTTTAAGAATTCATTTTAAGGAGCATCATACTTTGTTCTTGTTTCCATTAGCAACAGGGAAATTACTAGAGTTTTAATTAAAAGAAAATTAAATTCAAAGATGAGTGTATAATTGTCCCAGTACTTGAGTTCTGTCTACTGATGACAAATGATCATTTATTTTCCAATAGTTTGTGAGAGTGTGTGTGTGGTAGTGATGAGAGCTAGGAAGGAAACATGTGAGTACGAATTTTTGTTTTGAATGTTTTATGTTCCTCAGCTGGTGACCTTATATCAGTCTCTTGTAAAAACATTGTCTTTTAGGGGGGTATGTTTAATCTTAAAAATGTGAAGTGCTGTACCAGATCTAAATTTATATTATAAAGCAGTGGTTATCAAAACCATTTGGTACTGGCTAAGAAATAGAGTAGTCGATCAGTGGAATAGGATAGGATCATAGGACAAACTAGGCAATAACTATAGAAATTTAGTGTTCACTAAACCCAAAGACCAAAGCTTTTGGGATAAGTACTCACTATTTGACAAAAACTTCTGTGAAAATTGAAAACTAGTGTGGAAAAAACTAGGGCTTGCCCCACACCTAACACCACATACCAAGATAAGATCTAAATGGGTTCATGATTTACATATAGAGTGATATTATAAGCAAATTAGAGGAACATAGGATAGTTTACCTCTCAGACCTATGGAGACGGAATAAATTTGTGACCAAAGAAGAACTGGAACGCTTAATTGAACACCAGATAGAAAATTTTTACTATATTAAGTTAAAAAGTTTTTGTACAAACAAAAGTAATGCAGACAAGATTAGGAGGGAAGCAATAAATTGGGAAATCATTTTTACATTTAATGATTCTGATAAAGGCCTCATTTCTAAAATATATAGAGAATTTTCTCATATTTATAAGAATTCAAGCCACTCTCCAATTGATAAATGGTCAAAAAAATATGAACAGGCAATTTTCAGATGATGAAATTAAAATCATTTCTAGTCATATGAAAATGTGCTCCAAATAACTATTGATCAGAGAAATGCAAATTAAGACAACTCTGAGATACCATTACACACCTGTGAGATTGGCTAAAATGACAGGAAAAAATAATGACAAATGTTGGAGGGGATATGGGAAAATTTGGACATTGATACATTGTTGGTGGAACTGTGAACAGATCCAACCATTCTGGAGAGCAATTTGGAGCTATGCCCAAAAAGTTATCAAACTGTGCATACCCTTTGACCCAGCAGTATTTCTATTGGGTTTATATCCCAAAGAGATCTTAAAGGAAGGAGAGGGACCCACATGTGCAAAAATGTTTGTGGCAGCCCTTTCTGTAGTGGCTAGAAACTGGAAGCTGAATGGATGCTCATCAATTGGAGAATGGCTGAATAAATTATACTATATGAATGTTATGGAATATTATTGTTCTATAAGAAACAAACAGCAGGATAATTTCAGAGAGGCCTAGAGAGACTGCATGAACTGATGCTGAGCGAAAGAGCAGAACCAGTAGATCATTATACACGGCAACAACAAGACTATATGATGATCAGTTCTGATGGACATAGATCTCTTCAACAATGAAATGCTTCAAACCAGTTCCAATTGGTCAGTGAAGAAGGCCATATACACCCAGAGATATGCATGTGAAATGTGGACCACAACATAACATTTTCATGCTGTTTATTGATGTTTGCTTGCATTGTGTTTCCTTTCTCAGATTTTTCTTTCTTGTAGACACGATTTTTCTTGCACAGCAAGATAAGTGTGGAAATATGCATACATACATTTGAGTTGTCAAGTATTTTAACATAATTAACATGTAGTGACTTCCTGCCATCTAGGGGAGGGGTGGGGACTAAGGGGATTAATTTGTAACAGAAAGCTTTGTAAGGGTCATTGTTGAAGAATTACGCATACATAGGTTTTGTAATTAAAAAGCTTTAATAAAAAAAAATGTGGTAGTAAAACCCATAAATTGTAATTCATGCTTCAATTTAGAAGATATGTACTTAAGATATAATCTGAGCAAGTTCTATGTAATAATCACATTAAAAGATTACAAAATATATAGGATAGCTAAAATCTGAAAATCCATTTAATTTACATTTCAATAACTGGTGTTAAAGCAAATTTGTATTACTCATTTTTGCTATCTTCTAATAAAAAAAACATCTTCATGAATACACTTTAATAACTACTCTTGACAGATAGCTGCAACTGTAAAATCTCAGGGGTTATAAGAAGGAATTATGGTATATCTTAGGTGTCATCAAGTATGCCTGCCAACTTATAATACTTATGGTGTCCAGTCTATAATTTACTTGAATATTCAAGGAATCCTATCAGACTCTAATTCAATGTGGTACAAAATCACAGTTTTTTTCACAGTTTTTTTTTAATTTTTATTTTTATTAAAGCTTTTTATTTGGATAACATATGTATGGGTAGTTCTTCAACATTGACCATTACAAAGTTTTCCGTTACAAATTTTCCCCCCTATTCTCCTCCCCTCCCCTAGATGGCAGGAAGCGCACTACATGTTAATTATATTAAAAATATTTGACAAGTCGAATATATGTATACATGTTTCCATACTTATCTTGCTGTGCAAGAACAATCATTTCTACATGAACAAAAAAAAATCTGAGAAAGGAAACACAATGCAAGCAAACATCGATAGAGAGCATGAAAATGATATGTTGTAGTCCATATCTCATGTCCCTCTCTCTGGGTGTATATGGCCTTCTTTACTGAACAATTGGAACTGGTTTGAAACCTTTCATTGTTGAAGAGAGCCATGTCCATCAGAATTGATCGTCATATAGTATTGTTGTTGCCGTGTATAATGATCCCTGGCTCTGCTCATTTCGCTCAGCATCAGCTCATGCAAGTCTCTCCAGGCCTCTCTGAAATGGTCCTGCTGGTCATTTCTTACAGAACAATAATATTCCATGACATTCATATACCATAATTTCTTCAGCCACTCTCCAATTGATGGGCATCCATTCAGTTTCCAGTTTCTAGCCACCACAAAAAGGGCTGCCACAAACATTCGTGCACATGTGGGGCCCTCTCCTTCCACAAAATCACAGTTTAAAAAAAATAACAAGAACAAGAACTTTGAGAGATTATGTAAAACATTTCTCTGCTTTTAAGTAGGGTCAAAACAAATGATCCTAAACAAATAAGTGTCTATCCTTTTTTTTAAAGAAAGCTCATTGGAATTTGCATGAAATCTCTCTGTAACCTAATTATTCCACAATTTATATCTTTTGATACATCCCTCATTATTTCCCTTAATTCCCTAACTTCCCCAGCATTATGATCTCATTATCTTCTCCTAAGTTTTTTTTTTCAAAACTTTAAGATGTACCTCTGTATCTTAAGTTTCACTTCCATATTGACAATTTGAAATTCAAACTCCTAAGGAATACTATATGGAATACTTTCCCAGAGGAAAGTGAAAGAAGAAAACTGGGCCTCAAATACTCAGAAGATTAAGTTCTTTCCACAGTAATCAGAATTACTCTGTACTTTAAAGATTTTTCCTAGACAGCAGAATTAGTTTTTTTTTTTTAAATCTAACTATACAAATGAGGTACAAACACCAATACCCAAGAGAATGTTATCCAACTAGGAAAGTTCAATAAATGCGCTTTTGACAGTGGTATTTTGCGTAATTGTGAATAAAGTAGAATGCATTCATTTATTGTAGGGAGTTTCTTTCAAAAAATACAAAAATGAAACCTCAATCAATCAACATTCAATTATTACAATCCTACTACAGACTACATAAATGAATTATTGAATGAATGAATACATGAATGAAAGTATGGATTAAATACTGACTAAGTGCCAGCCATTGGATTAGGCACTGGAGATACAAAGACAAAAAATGAAATAATACTTTTCTTCAAGGAACTCTCACTTTCTATTAGATGGGACAAATCTACATACATAAATATTAAATAAACAAGCATTTATTATCCACTGAATGTGTACCAGGCATTATATTCAAAACTGAGAAACCAAAGAAAGGGGGAAAATAACAATTTCTGCTCTCAAGATCACATATGAATCTAATATTTATGCAACATTTGTCTATTATAAATATATGTGTGAAAAAATAGAGTAATTTCTTTCAGAGAGAGAAAAGAGGTGCTAGAAGCTGAAGTGATACATAAACACTTCATGTAAAAAGTGTACTTTAGTTTAGAAGGAAATAGCTTTTAAGAGGAAGAAGATGAAGAGGCATTGCATTGCAAACATGAGATCTAGCCTGATCAAAGACACAAAAATGGAAGACAGAGACATAATATAGGCTGACTAGATTTTAACAAATAAAGGAGTCATGATCAGACCTAAACTTTAGGAAAATTAGGTTGCTGGTATAAGGAGGGCAGATTTGATTGGAGACAGAACTGATGAAGGGAACTAACTAGAAGGCTGGAGTTGAAGTGAGAGCTAATGAAGACCTAGAATGGCAGATGTATGAATGCAGAGAAAGTAGACAGGATAAATATAATTGAAATAGGGGGAGGAAGAAAATCTGAAAATTGAATGACTGTGTGTCTAGACTAAAAGGGGATAGTCAAAACCTTGACTGTAAGAAGAAAAAACAGATCTGAAAAGTTTTGTGTAGATAGAAACCTAATGGATTTGAAAACTGAATTTGAGATTTGATGGATATATGGGGAAGATGATAAAGAAAACCAGAAAGAGATGATATGAACAACTCACATAATGAATGATATGAGTATTTAAGATATAATTGAAAAGACCTAAAGAATGAGTTCATAACATCTAGATTAGAGGGGATTAGTTATGAGTATATATATATATATATATATATATACACATATATATACATATGCATATGTATATATATAATATATACATACATATGTATGTATACACATATACATATGTGTATATAATATGATTTTATGACCCAGCCAAATTTATAAATTTTATCCCTATATTCCTGACCAGGAAATATAGATACTGTTTTATACTTTTAAAAAGGCATAAATATATTAGCATGAAAAAATTATGTTTATATATAACCACAATTATTTTGGGGGATACAAATATAAAAATGAGACAGTCCCAATTCTCAAAGAACTTACATTTTAATAAAGAAAACAATATTCTGGGGGGAAGGGGATTGTCCAGAAGAGAAATTTTGGTTTCTAAAATTGCAAAAAAAAAAATGATGATATAGTCAGAAGAGATTAGATCACCACACCATTTCCAGTAGCAAATGACCATATGAAATTGATTATAGTACTAAAACTGGAAGGAGAATAAAAGGAATTGAAAGATATGCTCATGAATTTGGAACTATGTCCCCAAAACTTTAAAACTGCGCATACACTTGGTTCTAGTGGTGTTACTACTGGGTCTATATCCCAAATAGATCAAAAAAGAGAAAAAAGGAGCCACATGTGAAAAAATGTTTGTAGCAGCTCTTTTTGTCATAGCAAGGAATTAGAAATTGAGGGGATAGCTATCAATTGGGGAATGGCTGAGTAAGTTATGATATGAATGTAATGGAATACTGTTGTTCTATAAGAAATGATGAACATACTGATTTCAGAAAAGCCTGGAAAAACTTACATGAACTGATGCTGAATAAGCGAAACCAGGAAAACATTGTACATAGCAAAAGCAAGATTGTGTGGTCAACTATGACAGAATTAGCTCTTCTAAGCAATACAGTGATCCAAGACAATTCCAATGGACTTCTGATAAGAAATGACATCTGTATGCAGAGAAATAACTATAGAGTCTGAATATGGATTGAAGCAAACAATTTTCACCTTTTTTGTTTGGTTTTTTTTTCTCATGATTTTCCTTTTTTATTCTAATTTTTCCCAATATGACTCATATAAATACATTAAAAATTGATTGTACACGTATAACCTATATAAATTTGCTAGTTGTTTTGGGGAGGGAGTAGGTAAGGGAAGAAGGGAGAAAAAAGTTGGAACTCAAAATCTTACAAAAGTGAATGTAAAAGACCATTTTTGCTTGTAATTGAAAAAATAATATACCATTAAAAATTTTCAGAGAAATTTTTAAAAAGAAATATATGCTCATGGAAATGAGCCTCCTGTCAAAAAAATAAGGGACTTTTGTGAATCATGTCTGGAGTCTAGATGAATAAATAACCTGAAATATTCAATAATAAGAATAGTGGAGCTCCACAACACCAGGCCCTTTGAGAAGGTTAATTACTCTAGGCTATAGTCTCTAGTCTGAGTAAAAAGGCTGCACTAGATCTCGAATACCATGCTGACAGCATTGACACATTTATTGCTATTCAATTTCCAGAAAAAAAGGATATCTATAAATTCATTAAGAAATATGTCTTTAGGGGGCGGAGCCAAGATGGCGAACTGCGGACAGCTTTCTCTGTGAACTCCCTCCGACATTCCCCCAACCCAGACAAAGTAAGCTTTAAAACTGGTTTCCGAGTGAGGTCCTCGCCAAGCATTTGGACTACAACGCACTTCTATAAAAGATCTACCTTGAAAGAACTCCGGAGAAGGTTAGCCTCAGGGGAAATCGGCCGCTGGTCGCGATCAGACTCCAGCCGGGGCGGAAGTCAGGGCTGCGATAGAGGGGCGGATTTTGGGCACCCAGGAAGCCCCTGGGAGACGCCTGGGCCACTTTGCTCTGCTTGCAAGCAGGTGCTTTGGCAGATCTGCCTTTGGAAGGGGGTGGATTGAGAAAAGCTGAAAACGTGGTCCTGGTGCGAATCTAGCCCTACCAGCCTCAGACCAGAAGTCAACTCGGCAAACTGCCCCAGGGCAAATATAAATTGTTGCAGTTTTCTCGGCTTTTGACCAATATCCCAACTTTAAATCATGAGCAAGAAGCAGAAGAGAGCTCTCACCATAGAAAGCTTTTACGGAGAAAAAATAGAACAGTCCCCAGATCCTGACATTATGAAAACAATCCCAGATGAAGCCACAAAGGCAGACTTAAGTTGGTCTCCCTTTCAGAAGGCTTACCTGGA
>JAJPUD010006567.1:40137-126519 GCA_023553655.1 Myrmecobius fasciatus | reverse complement strand
GAAGGTGCTCTTGATCACTATTGATCAGAGAAATGCAAAGTAAGACAACTTTAAGGTTAGACCACACACATCTCAGATTGGCAAATATGACAGGAAAACATAATGTTGAATGTTTGAGGGGATGTGTGAAAACTGATACACTAATACATTCTTGGTGGAGTTGTGGATTGATTCAACCATTCTAGAGAGCAATCTGGAACTATGCCCAAAGGGGCTATAGAACTGTCCATACCCTTTTATCCAATATTGTTTTTACTGGGTTTATCCCAACGATATCATGAAGGAGGGGACAGGATCCACATTTTCAAAAATGTTTATATTAGTCCTTTTTATCATGGCAAAGAACTGGAAACTGAGGAGATGTCCATCAGTTGGAGGTTGGCTCAATAAGTTATGGCACATGAATGTTATGGAATATTATTGTTCTATAAGAAATGATCAGCAGGATGATTTCAGAGAGGCCTGGACTTAGATGAACTGATGCTGAGTGAAATGTGCATAACCAAAAGATCATTATGTATGGTAACAGCAAGATTATATGATGATCAATTTTGATGAACATGGCTCTCCAGAACAACGAAATGACTCAGGCCAGTTCCAATCATCTCATGATGAAGAAAGCCATCTGTACCCAGAGAGAGGACATTGGGAACTAAATGTACACCACAACATAGTATTTACTTCTTTTTGTTGTTTGTTTGTATTTTTTTCTCATTTTTTTTTTCTTTTTGATCTTGTTTTTCTTATGGAGCATATTTGTGGAAATATATATATAGCAGAATTGCACATGTTTAACATATTTTGCATCACTTGCCATCTAGGGGAGGAGGCAGGGGAAGGGAGGGAAAAATTAGATCACAGTTTTGTAAGAGTGAATGTTGAAAATTATCCATTTATATAATTTGAAAATAAAAGGCTTTAATTAAAAAAAAAAGAGAATTGGTAAGTACTCTTTTTTTTGCCCTGGAACTGTAAGGTGGGCCCTTTCTAGGTTGTGATTGTAAACTCTAGTGTATTAGTGCTCCTCTTTTCTCTGGAGCTCTAAGCCATTTTAGATCCCAAATCTAAATATAGGTAAAGCAACACAGTCCTGCCTCAGTGTTCAAAAGAGACATGTATAATCATCTTCTGCCCAGCTATTCAATCCGCTTTCCTTTAGGAGAGATGAGTCCTCTGAAAAACTACCACTATTGCAACCTCCTAGACAATTTCTTCTCTCTCTCTTTCTCTGATCTATAATATTCTCTTATCCAGCACTTTTCTTTTTCTTTATACAAATATGTTCTTGTTTCCATTATCTTTTCAAAAAAATTCATGAATAAACTTCTACTTCAATTAGTTATTTGTATTTCTTTTTCTCCTTCCAGACTCATAGAATTGAAGAGATGGAAGACACTTTTAATGCCTTTCTATTATGAAATGAACCCCCAATAATCACAGTAACTAAGAGTTTTCCTTGATTATTTTAAGTTTCAGAAGTTACTTCTTCACTATTTTCATCCATTATTCCAGATTCTGTGGCCAAGCAGAACTGATTATTCAGTTATGATAAAATAGGTCTGATTATTGTTTCATCAATAGCCCCTCAGAGAACTGAATACAGTTATTATGTCTCTTCCTCCCAACCCCTTAAATATTCTCTTATCCTGTCAAAGTAGTCAAAAATATTTTGCTTAATAGATCCTTAACTAACTTGAACTTAAGGCTGGACTCAAAGACTGTTTCCTTTGAGTATCCTCCAAGCTGATCAACATCGGTCTCAAATTATAATACTCAGAATAAATAAAATGTGTCAGCTAATATCTGACCAGGATACTCAGCAATGCACTTGCAAAAGTATATCTATACTCACTGACACAATTCCATGACCCACCCATTTATCAGTTCTGCAAGTTCTGACTTTTGACATCACAACTTAACTGAAAATTCTCTCTCCAAGGTGATCAATCATATGTCACTTGCTACAAATAATGAACTTTCTACTCTCTTCTTTATTGTTTGACTCTTCAGTATCATTTAAAATTGTCAGCTGCTTTGTCTGTCTTTGACATTGTTTTTTACTTTGCTCAGACTTGAGATGGTTTTCTCTTTACTTTATTACTTTGTTTCATCATTCCTTTTTAAGGTCAACATCCTCATTTTCTATAGATATACATGACCGTGCTTATGTGATTTCTAACACACGAATATATGGGTGTGCATCCAACACATTCCATATTTAACACTGTATAAATTAAACACACACAATTGCATGTATGTGTCCACTGGGTGTAGATAGGATATACCTATAAAACCTGCAAATATTGACATACATTTGTTGACAAGTAAATATATATATATATATATACACACATGTACACATACACATGTCCATGTAAATGTTATGTATATATATAGAGAGATATACATCTGCATATGCATATGTATATGCACACACATGCACATATACATAAAATATATGTATAATCCCTTGGTGCTTTAATTAGCTTTTTTCACTTCAATGGTCATTACTATGTAAATGACTTCCACTACATATATATATATATATATATATATATATACACACACACACACACACACACACACTTAGTTCTCTTATCTCTAGTGAGCTTCAGTGAACTAGTAATAGTTATCTACTAGACATCTACACCATAAATTCTATATGATGGAATGGAATATTGTTGCATTTTCTCCAAATACCTTAGTTATTCCAAAATGATGCATTTCTGTCAAAAGTACCACCACCAAATTTCGTGCCAATTAAGGCTGTACTCTTTAAGTCATCTTTGACTGTTCTCTTTTCTTTTCCCTATTTTAGAAAGCTGTGGCCAAATGGTATTGATTCAATTCTAGTTCTACAATATCCTCTTTTTTCCACATATATGATAATGAGCTCAGTTCAAGTCCAAATCACTTTTCTTCTTGACAATCACAATAAATGCCTAATTGGTCTCTTTTTTCCAATCTCCTCTTCAGTCCATCCTTTACAGAGTTCTTAAATCAATATTTGTAGTATAAAGTACTGACCACTCCTCAATGCTACCATTTTGAAAAGTCCCTTGTGGCTTTTATTTTTTAGGATAGGATATTTTAGGATAAAATGTATATTCCTCAACATGGCAATGAAAGACCTTCAGATCTGTCTCCCAATTACCTTCCTACTCTTCTTTCAGATTATTGTCTTCATACATTCTGTTTTAGTCATACTGCACTAATAACTGACTGTCACATGTTACTATCCATCTTCTATTTCAGTGACTTCATCATCTGAAATGTGCTCCTTCTTATTACTGCCTGGAAGAATTCTTGTTTTCATTCTTTTTATAATTCAAGTAGTACATATAACATGAAATTTTGGGACATTAGACAGTAAAACATGGTATTATAGGATATAGTATAGAACAATATGATACAGCATCACACAATATGAGTGCTATGATATGACATGAAATATGACATGGTATGTTTTGGCATGGTGGATGAATTAAGTTATGAAATTTAATATCATAAGTCATGTTGGATAAATAAATACACATATGCATTGATAACATGCATAAGATCATTATCCTTGCATGTATATATATACAATAGAATTATACACTTGAATATATGTACATTTTTACAAAATGTGTGCATATACTTAAGGAATATGTAATTTAAAATTACTCTGAAGTTTTGGAGAAATCATATATAATATTTTTAGAGCCTTACACTTAAGACCATTTCTGGCATCTCCAATGATGTAAATACTTCATGAATTGAACTTAAGCCAAAGGCCTTTTGAAAGTTGAGCTATATTCTCTCTCTTACAATATTAATGATACCTTTACCTCAGAGGTAGCAAGATTTTTGCAAATCTGAATTAGCAAGCCAACCACAGGCATCGCTGAACAATTTCTCAGGTTCCAACCAATTCTTACATGATCTGAGCTCTTCCATATTCTAAATTGCATCAGTATAGGTGAGACAAAGGTAGATTTGGAGTAACAGAAGTTGATTTTAGTCTTAATTAAACCTTTAGATAACTCTATAGCAATCAGGTATGTCCCTCTTTGAACATTAATTCAGACTCTGAATGGGCTGGGATGACACAACATCTTCTTTCATATTAACTGAAATGATTTCCAACTGCATAATCCTTCACAAATAACTTAAACTTTCTCAGAATCCATTTCCTAATCTCTAATGTGGGGCATGAATAGTATCTACTTCATAGAGCTCTTGCAAATAACAAATGAGAAAAGGTATAGAAAGGCTCTACATAAATGCCTATTTTTGGTTTGGTTGGTTGATTATTTTCTTTGATTTATTATATTCTCTGGGTAAGGAACTACCCTTGAAACAATACTGTGCTCAACTCAGACTGACATACCACGTCATCTTTAAAAAATGTCGGGGTCTCTGGAAAGTGACTTTCAAGGATCACAAAGAAAATGTATTTTTAATGTACAGGCGGGGGGAAAAAGAAAGTTTTGAACAATGATTCCTTTGATTGAAAAGAATGTTTTAAGCACTAAGCTTCACTGTCTATCTCATGTGTTTTCAGCCATGTCTGACTCTTTATGATCCCATTTGAAATTTTCTTGACAAATATACTAAAATGGTTTGCCATTTCCTTTTCCAGCTCATTTTGCAAATGAAGAAACTGAGGTAGACAGATTGAAGTGACTTTCCCAATGTCATATAACTAGTAAGGACTTTAAATCAGATTTCAACACAGGAATATATCTTCCTGGTTTCATATCCACTTTATCCATTTACCATCTAGCTGTTCATACTTTTCTCATTTAATTACTTAAAAAATAGAATGATGTTCTCTATCTGTGCTATTCTTTACAAATATATACTTCTCTGGGCTTCATTTTTATTATCTACAAATAGAAATAATCAGCTTTGCTTATTCCACTGAGTTGTTGGGAAAATCTAGTTGAAATAAACAGAAAAGCTCTCTTCATTTTATCATGTAAAGCAGTCTTTAAATATGAGGGCTTTATTCTCTCTGTTTCATTATTGGTTTTCCTTCATTTTTGAAAAAGTCCAGTGACATTGCAGGATGAAATCCTGCCTTGTAGCTGAATTGAATTTAAGTGAGATAAAATTGAATGAAGTAGTGTCTCAATCTGTCTTCCACAATCATCAAAACTCAGTAGCAAAACAAAAATTGAACAAAGAGGTAATAATCCAGGATGCAGAGGATGGTTTTGGAACATTTGATGTCTCAGCATGGTTTTTTTAAAATATTTTATTTTTTCCCAAATTCATGCAATGGTAGTTTTAAACATTCGCCTTTGTAAAAGTCTTGCATTCCAAATTTCTCTCTCTCTTTCCCCCTTCCCCAACCCCAAGACATCAAGGATTCTAATATAGGTTAAATATGTGCACTTCTAAATATTTTTCTATGTTTATCATAGTGCACAAGAAAAATCAGATCAAAGGGAAGAAAATATGAGAAAGATAAAGCAAAGAAGCAAACAAACAATAGCAACAAATGTGAAAAAAACTACGCTTTTGCACTCAGTCTCCATAGCTCTCTCTCTGAATGTAGATGGCACTTTCTACCATAAGTCTATTGGATTTGCCTTGAATTCCCTCAATGTTGAAAAAAGTAGGTCCATCACAGCTGAACATCCCATAATCTCATCACTGTGTACAATATTCTCTTGGTTCTGTTCACTTCACTTAGCATTGATTCATTTAAGTTTTCCAGGTTTTATAAAATAAACTTTTGCACACTTTTTCTTGTAGAAAAATAATATATCATTACCTTCATATACAATAATTGATTCAGCAATTCCCCAAACTGATGGGCATCCACTCAATTTCTAGTTCCTTGTCACTAGAAAAAGAGCTACACAGTATGTTTTAAGCACTCCACATTATCTGCTTCAAGCAATTTCATTGCCATTAAAACAATCTGTTCTCATTTGCTCATTCCACTGGGAAAAGACATCAGATGCTTGGGAAGACATCTCCATAACTCACCAACAGGTTTAAGACCCATGAGTTGCAAACTGGTTCAACTCATTCATTTGGCAAAACAGTTTTCAGGAAGTATGGCTGCTGCATATCCTTCAATTTCTTGGAGCCACAGAGCACATTATGTCTGTTAAATCAGAATGGCTTTACTCAAAGTCTGGAATAAGTCTGGTACTGCTATAAATGAATGGGATAATTTTTATCCTCTGTATATAGGAAGGCAGGTAGATGTCACAGAGGGCTTAGAGTCAAAAAGGCCTGAATTCAAATTTGACTCCAGATACTTACTAGTGATGTGATCCTGGGTAAATTACTTAATCTTCCAGGGTTGTAGTAAGGATCAAATAAGATAATAATTATAAGATGATTATCACATTGCCTGACAACCTTATACGTTCTTAAGAACTGTGGGTTCTATTCCAACATGTAAAACTTAAATGTCCATTGAAGAGTGTCAAAGCAATGATGTGTCTTAAGGACCATCTAGATTAGTCAATTCATTAAAAATCATTTCTTAAGTAATTTCTTCCCCTCTCTTGTGCTCTATGCTAAGTGTTAGGGCTAAAAAAAAGTATGGTCCCTAATCTCAAGAAATTCACAATCTAATGACGGAATCTAAGTGGTTCATTTCCATATAAATTTTCCATATAAAGAAACAAATATGTGGATGGGAAAGTGAATTATCAATGGTAACATAAAACTAGAAACTGAGCTAGAAATGGAGTCTAGGTGCTCAGGATGTAAGTCTAATCCTCTCTCAGGAGCTCCAGTGAGCCTTCTGCTAGGGTCCCAGGGCCTAAGCACTAATAATGTTTCTATTCTGGAGCCCGCCATGACTGATCCTTTAGGACCCTGCTGGCTGGCTGTCCATGTCTCTGTTAAAGAGATTATGTTAGGACAATTAACTGTTTAAATCTATTTATAGCATCATCCTTTCAATGTATGTAAACAAAGGACTCTTATCCCAGGCCTGCAGTGAGAAACAGGCAGCCTGCCAGCTTCCAGCTTAGCCACCATCTGTGCTGGCAACCAGCAGGGACCAAATGATTGCCTTTACATAGGGCTTTCTCAAGTACACATCTTTTCTTCAAGATGTCCTATTGTTTTATGCTTTAGAGACTTTTTTGTTGATTCCTGTTCTTAAGGATCCACTTACCAGTTCTCAAATATGAATATCTGAACAATAAACTTTAAGTAGAAGTTTTTACATAGTCATATCAGAATGCTCTGTGACCTAAGTCTGTTCTTCAATTTGCTTATTTCCAAAAATGATGCATTTGGGTAAAGTCATCACCAAGGAGAATTCTAACAATTTTCATGGCTACAGACTTCTTGAGGCAGTGAAGAGTCAAAGGGAGAAAGAAATAATTAAAGATCCATAGTAACAGAGAAGTGATGGTACAGAGGTGCAGAATGAGGTATATGTTCAGACAGAACCAATATGAGAATTTGCTTTCTTGAGTTTATTTTTCAGAAAGAAGAGGTTTTATGTGAGATGGTGAATTGTATGATACAGATAGAGATGGGGGGCAAAGGGGATACATAGGAAGAATGTAGTAAATAAAGTGTTGCTGTTGGAATCAGGTATATCTGTGATCAAATTCCATGCACACATCTGGAAGCTGTTTAACCCTGGACAAGTCACTTATTCTCCATCAGTCATAATTTCATCACCTGAAATATGAATGAACTGAAAATCTTCTAAAACCATTACCAGCCCTAATTCTGTGATTTAATATTTTAAACATACATAGAAGAAATAGGGAATTTCAGAAGGAATCATGGAGAAATAGAACAACTTTTGACTGAAGGTGTGTGTGTATTTGTTTGTGTGCAATAAAAATTGATTATGTTGTGTACAATTCTATTTGTTTAAGGAAATATCCATATTTTTCCGTGAGTGTCAAGGCCATAATAATAAAAAGAAAATCAGAGCAATGAAAAATATCATCAGGGTACCAGAAAGAATGCTATCATAATTATCTATAGAAAAGGAGACAAGAGCCTACATTAGGGTGGTGTTAGCTTTGGACAGAGAAGGGTACTGGCTACAGAGGCTAAATTGACAAAATTTAGGAACTGATAAGCTTGGAAAAATGAGAGAGAAGCCCTGGCTTCTTGAGTCCAGTTTATTTGGGTTCTACAATGTCAAAATGTCAAAAGCAATCAGCAAAATCTTATTTACTTGACAATGTAAATCAAAGGGATAAATAATTATGTTGAGAAATTACCCAGTGGGCAATGAACTATATAACTTATGTTATATTTGCTTTTAGGTCATTTGGCAAGAAAGAACATTACTTTGCCTCAGGAAGTTCTTCGTTTTGAAATCAACCACAACTTCTCTCTCTACAATTCCTTTTACCTCATACCTCTCTACATGTTATATTATCGAAAAGCATTGACTCTTTCATGTTTTGCCAATTCGTTCCCTCTTCAACTTCCAAGTATTTTCACTGGGCAGCCTTTTTGGCTGGAATTTTTTTCCTCCTCATCTTTCTAACCTAGCTTCCCTAGTTTCTTTCAGGTCCAGCTAAATTCTCAGATCCTACAAGAAGACTTCTCCAGACCTACTTAAACTTAGTGCCTTTCCTCTGAGAATATATACAACTAATCCTGTCTAGGTTTTATTTGTACATTTGCATATTATTTTATGCTTATTTATAAGAATAAAATTTTAGTTTTCAAAATACATGCAAAGATAGTTTTCAACATTCACCTCTTCAAAACATTTTGTTCCATATTTCTCTTCCTCTTTTTCTTCCTCCCTCCCCTAGACATCAAGTAATTCAATATAAGTTAAAGTGCAATTTTTCTAAATGTACTTCCACATTTATCATGCTGCACAAGAAAAATCAGATCCAAAAAGAAAACAATGAGAGAGGAAAAAAAACAAGCAAACTCTTTATTTTACCTAACAGATTATAAGTCCTTTGAGAGTTTTGTTTATATCTCTAGTGCTTAGCACAGTGTCTGGCACATTCCCTTTACCTTTATAAAGATTGACAATGAAGATACCCTTGAACTCCTGGATTATAATCTCCTCTTGCCATATAATTTTAAAAAATTCAATCAGTTTTTGTATGAGCATTGGATCCCTTTCACCTTGTAAATCTCAGCTGGAATAGAATCACCATCAGATGCTTTGCCATGTGAAAGTAGCCTAATAACATTCAAAACTTCTATTTCACTTGGAACCTTAGCTAAGGAGTGATAGATTTCAACTTGAGGTAAATGGTCAATAGCTTCAGCATTGATTGATAATGGTCTGTTGAAAACTCTAGGAAGTGTTCAGCCCATCTCTCTAGGATCACGTCCATATCACTCATCAGTGTGGCCCAACAGGACTGAGTAGTTGAAATGTATCATAAATTTTGGGCCCATAAATACCCATCCATGCATCATAAAAGTGCTTTGGGTTGTTACTATTAGTATGTGCCTTCATACTGAGTCAAGAATCCTGCACTCTCTAAGTTTCAATTATACTTTACTTTTGACAGAATTGAATGTTCTTCTTAGAGATGGATGAACTATCCTGCTGGTATCTCTGTGAAACTCTCGTTTTTCATTTAGCAGCTTCTGAATTTCCCCTTCATTTTCATCAAACTAGTCTTGATGTTTCTGAGTGTTCTGTCTCAGATGAGAAAATGCCATGCTATACACCAAATCTCTGAAAGCTGCCCCCTCCTTTTCTGCTTCGTTGTTGCCAACTTTGTGTTGGCTCAACTTACTGTCCAAGTTGCCTGCAAACTGTTTTCTCTCAAAGAAGCACTTTATTCTGTCAACATTAATATTTCTAGTAATCTTATTGCCTTTGCCCCACCACTTCCTGTTGAAAGCAAATATTCAGCTTGGAGAGGATAAGTCTATGATCTATTACCTTGGCAATATACTTTGTAGCACTGTCTGCATTGATAATAGGATTGACATATGCATTGCCAGAGCTAGCTCAGTGTTTGGGAAACTGAAGGAAAATAGGACACAAATTATATTCACTACCAAATTGAATGTCTACAGAGCCATTGTGTTGATGTCATTGTTGTATGTCTGTAAAACCTGGATAGACTACCAATGCCATGTTGGGAAAATAAACCACTACATTTGAATAATCTTAGGAAGATTCTGAAGATAATTTGACAGGATAAGATTGCAGACCCTTAGACCTTTTCTCAAACTAAGCTGCCAAGCATTCCAACTCTCTATTGCAGAAAGCACAATTCTGTTCAACTGGCTTCATTCTTTGAATGTCAAATGTACACATGTCAAAAAAGATTATTTTATGGAGAAGTCCAAAGGGCAAATGTTTAAAAGATGATCAGGAAAAAAGGACAATCTCAAGGTTTCTCTTAAAATCCTTAGAATTGTTTCTATGACATGGGAGACACTGGTACAAGACTACCAGCAGAACATGCCCTCATCAGAGAAGGTGCTGTGTTCCACAAACAAAGAGAGTCCACTCAGAGTCATAGTGACTGTGTCCAAGCTGTGGCAAAGCATTCTGAGCTCATAATGATGTGATCAACCAGTCATATGCATTATAACTCCATGCTAACTGATGTCATTTTGGTCCTCTTCAAGAATGAAGAACAACAATCAACCAAACAACCTGGCACATGTGTTTGAGGAATGCTTATTTTTTCTCAAAAAGGCTGGCATGATGGAAGATGGAGATTCTTTTTTGGAATAAGTCTTCAGTTTAAGTACAAAGAAGGAAACACAGTGAGTAGCATCAAGGGCCTTGATTATCAGGTAGAAGGGAATCAATTGGAGGCAAGGTATTCAAATAGGAAGTACAAACTAGAGGGCTCCCCCTTTCAGAAGTGTTTTCTATAACTTTGGCACTCAGTGCTCCCTGTCACACACAAATTTACTATTGTTATTTGAATCAATAGTTCACTGACTGATATTGCCCTCCCATAATCCTAGAACATTACTTTTTATTTATTTTTTTCTCTATCTTGCATTTACTTATAGGTAGCTTATTTCTTTGTGTACATGTATTCATGAAACAGAGGAAGCTTCTTACAGATGAGGCTGCCTTATGCTTCCTTGTTTTTAGGGGCATTTATTTATTTATCATGTATATATATATATACATATAAATATATACAGAGAGAGAGAGAGAGAGAGAGAGAGAGAGCGAGAGAGAGAGTATGTTTTTTTTTTCTTTTTCTAACATAGTGACTGGGAAGACAGCAGGCACCTAACCAGTACTTCTAGAATGGAATGGATTATACACTAGCATAGAGGTTCCTAAACATGCATTTGTGGATAGAATGAGTCTCTGAACTTGGATGGAAATAAATACATATTTGTTTGCATTAACCTCAAACTGAAATTTCACATTTTCATTATTTATGAATAATTTAAAAGACAACAGAAACATTATAAAAAGATCTACAGGCTTCATGAGACTGTCAAAGGCAGTTTTGACCAAAACAAAAGAAAAAAAAAGAAAAAGGTGGAGAATTTTAAACCTACATCACTGATGGAATCTTTGGCAGGGTATTGCTTTGAATTTCTTTATTTTATTCCCCTACATTGACTATAGTAACTTTTATGAAGTAGATTTCCCTTATGTGTGGAAATTTCTGCATCTTCAACTCTGCCTCTTAAAATTATGAATTACTCTTCAAATTCAGTTCATCAGTCACTTTTATTAGAAATCTTTCCTTATAAGATCACCTTCCTTGTATTTTTTTAATTAATTGGTTTTTTTTTCTGGTTGTATATGTATATTAACTTTTTTGATACACACCTCTTTATGAATAATGTTGGGAGAGGAAAATCAGAATAAAAGGAAAAAAGTATGAGAGAAAAAAAAGAAAAAAAGTGGACATAGCTTGTGTTGATTTATATTTAATCTCCATAGTTCTCTTTCTGAATGTGGATGTTTTCTATCCAAACATTAGTGGGATTGCCTTGGATCACTGAACCAATTAGAAGAACCAAATCTTTCATAATTGATCATCACACAATCTTGATGTTACTATGCAAAATGTATTCCTGGTTCTGTTTATTTCTCTCAGCATCAGTTAATGTGAATCTTTCCAGGCTTTTCTAAAATCAGATCATTCATTATTTTTATAGAACAATAATATTCAATTACTTTCATATACCTTAGCTTATTCAGCCCTAACCCAATTGATAAACATATATCCATTTTCCAATTCTTTGCTACCATAAAAAGAACTGATACAAACATTTTTGCACGTGTGAGTTCTTTGCCCTCCTTTATGATTTCCTTGGGATATAGAACCAGTATTGGCACTGCTATGTCAAAGGATATTCAGTTTTATAGCCCTTTGGGCACTTCCAACTTCCTTTCCAGAAATGCCAAATCATTTCAAAACTTCACTAACAATACATCAGTATCCCAATTTTCCCACATTCCCTTCAACATTTGTCATCTTTTCTGGCATCTTAGCCAATCTGAGAGGTGTGAGGTAGTACCTCAGAGTTTTTAATTTGAATTTTTCTAATCAAGAGTGGTTTGGAGGAATTTTTCATATGACTATAGATGGTTTTGGTTTCATCATCTCAAAATTGTTTATATTCTTTAACTATTTATCAATTGGGGAATGACTTGTATTCTTATGAAGTTGAAAGTTTTTTATATATTTTATAAATGAGACTTTTATCAGAAACACTGAAAATTTTTCCCCAATTTTGTACTTCCTTTTTAATTTTGTTTGTGCAAAAAAAAATTACAGTAATGTGATCACTGTTGTATATTTTGCATTTCATATGTTCTCTAGTTCTTATTTATTCATAAATTCCTCCCTTCTCCAAAGATCTGAAAAGTAAATTATTCATTGTTCTCATAATTTCCATATGATATCACCCTTTATACCCAAATCATGTACCCATTTTGATCTTATGAGGTGTGAGATGTAGGTCTATGCAAAGTTTCTGACATTATTTTTTAGTTTTCTCAATTTTTGTGAAATAGTGAATTCTTATCTCAGAAGTTGGAATTTGGGGGGTTATTAAATATCAGTTATTGTAGTCATTATTTTGTTATGTATCTAACCTATTCCTTTTATCTACCACTCTAAGTATAGAGTGAATTTTAACTTTGAGCACAAGGACTCCTTGTGTTTGGTGTTTTGCTCACAGCAGAGTGTATCTTTACTTGTTCTTTTCAGAAAATAGCCTCATTTCCCAGAATTTACCTTCTGAGCTGGGATTTGGAGCTACCCCACTTCAATGCTGAGCCAGGACCCAAGGTCACAGTTGGTGATATGTTGTATTTAAGACCCTGTCACTGTTTTCCCAGACTCCAACTGAGATGGGCTAAAAACCCCTTATACCTCAGTGAGACTGACCTTTCTTCATATTGTTCCAATCTATCTTGATACAGAGAGTAGTTTCATTCTGTAATTCTCAGTTCAGAGGTTTGATTTCATGTGTTTTTTTTCAGGGGAAATCTGGGAGAGCTTGATCAGCTTCCTGCTTTCACTCTGTACCAAGGTTCGCCCTCCACCTTTTCTGTATATGTTCTATATGTATCAATACATACTGCCTACCATCTGTGAAATATAAGCTACTTAAGGAGAGTTTAGTAAAAAACGTGTTTATTTTATAGTTAATTATTGAATTTAGATGGCTGATTTGTTGTGCTCCATCCCTTCTCCCAAGAATAAAAAGAACACTCTTCTAAATTTCCCTTCTGCTTCAACCTATTGTCCTGACTCTTCTCTCCTCTTTCCTATAACTTCTACACTCTTTTGAAGTTAATGCTTTGAAAGCCCTGACATTACTCACTCAAGACTTTGAAATATGCCTTCCATTTCCACCACACACCTAAAATGCTTTCTCCAAATTCCCTTATGAATTCTCACCAAATCCAGGGTCCATTTTTTATCCTTTTTTCCTTTATCTTTCTGCACAATTTTAAGACTATAGTCCATGCTTTCCTTCTTGATGTCACCTCCTCTCTTGGTTTCTGTGACTTTCATTCCCATGGTCTTCTCCCTACCACTTAGATTTCTTCTACAATTCTTTCATTGGATCCTCATCTTATTTTCTGCCTTGCCCCTTAAATATAGGATTTTCCTCAGAACAGTCTTAGACTCCTTTCTTTTGTCAATTTTTCACTTTTTGGTACACATCATCATTAACTCTAAAATAGATTTTATCAAATTTATGCTGTACCAATAACAATTTGGAATTATGTCCAAATGGCTATAAAATTGAGCATACTCTTTGTTTCAGGAATACCATTATTAGATCTATTATCTTAAAGAGATCATTAAAAAAGGAGAAAAAATGTACAAAAAGTTTATAACAACTTTCTTTGTGGCAGCAAAGAATTGGAAATTAATGGGATACCCATCAATTGGGGAATGACTGTACAAATTTTAATATATGAATGTAATGGCATACTATTGTGCTACAAGAAATGATGTGCAGATGGATTTCAGAAGCAAAAAAATTTGAAAGACTTAAATGCACTGGTGCTGAATGATGTGAGTAGAATGAGGATATTTACAGCAGCACTATATAATGATCAACTTTGATATACTTTGCTCTTTGCATTAATAAAATGATCTAAAACAATTTCAAGACTCATAATGAAAAATGCTATTCTGATAAAGACCTATGGAGTCTGAGTTCAGATCTAAGCTATCAAAGCTACTATTTTCTCTATTTTTCTTTTTTTTTAACTTTTGTTCTGATTCTTCTTTAACAATATTACTAATGTGAGGGGAAAAAATCATATGATGATATAATTATAATACCCCCAAAATATTTCATGAAACTGGTTGGGAAGAGATTTATAGAAAGAGCTCTCAACATAATTATTTTTGTAGTTAGGTTAAGTATATCAAGGTCAGTTATTGTATTATGAGCTCAGAACACCTACAAAAAACTTCCACAATTCCAAGGACATGCTGGTTTATTATTTAGTCCTTTGAGTATGATCAAAGACTTTGTAACTTCTAACCATGTCATTACCCAGAGCTTAAATATATTAGCAGTTTAGAATGGTAAAACAACACACACACACACACACACACACACACACACACTTGTGTGTGCTTGATGAATAATTCATTGGTTCCATTCACCTCCAATTCTCATTTCTGATGACAATATTGGGGAGTTGGAATGTTAAATCTACTAAGAGAATAAAAAATTGGCTCTAGCATTTTTGACTGAAATGCCCCAGTTAACAAAGTGTGATTCCCATTAAATGTAATGATGATCAGAGTTTCTTCTCTACCTTAATATATTGGTCATGCCAGTTGGTGAATGGCATAAAGGGAGAACACTGATCAAAGCTGTGGTAATTTTCATACCAGGATAAGAAGTGTGACCAAGAATTATCATTGTAAAAGGCAACATTAAAAAAAATGACTTTAAATTTTGTCATTTGATTAAACAGTGTTAAGTCAAGTTGACATTAAAATTGCCTGTTTAGCATTATTTTAAAAATTTACTAGATATTGAGAGAACCAACTATTAATCACCCAATTAACTCTAATTGCACTTATAAATAAAGGTACTGATTTCTGTTATAATTGCTCTTCTAATGTGCATAGGGAAACTATCAAATGAGGTAATACCTGGAAATCTCTTAGCAAAGTGTCTGGAACATAGTAGGCATTTAATATATTTGTTCATTTTTGTTAAATAATCCTTCACTGAATAGGGATAAATGGTCTTTCACATTGCTAAATCATGCTTTAGGTTGAATAACTCTTTTTTCTCTTCCATTAGCAAACCAAGAAGAGATTTACTATACTATTGTTAACATATCTCTACAATGTCAGGTTGGGAATTTTTACTAGGCTAGTTAGTGGATTTGATATTAGGGATTCTAGCCCCCCAATTTAAGGTTGATCATTCATAGGAACAAATAAGATGTATACATTGTAACGAACACCTAACAGAACAGTGAAGTAGCTTATAGAGGTATAAAACTGAATTTACCATATTCCTCTTGTTTACTTTCCAGCTGTATTTCATGCCTCTGTTGAAGAATCATCTTTATACACAGCATCCAGACATAATTTCCAAGTCATTTTGAATTTCCTGTCTTCTTCATCCCATAAAACAAAAAGTTCTCAAGACCTGACTTTTTTTCTCCCCTGCCAACTATCACATGCAGTTCTTTCTTTACTCTGAGCCTGAAAATTCCCATTTAGTCATTTTCATTCTTATTTCTCTTCCCATAATCTACATTCTAGGGAACTATATTTCTAGCTGTTTTGTGAACTAAATATGCCATTTCCTATGGTTAATCAACCTGCTGGAGGAAAGATAACTCCCAATTTCTACCAGCTGTCATAGCCTAATACACCCAAAGTCTATTGGGGACCAAGATTTCTGGCATATGCAGACCTTTATTATACCTGCAAAGCTGAGCTCCAAAATTTAACACTATATTTTATTTTATGTTATTTCTTTCTTTTCCAAAAATAAAAATCCATTATGGGATATAGTAATTAATTAGCATAATAAAATCTGAAAGCAATAGGTCATCAACATTCATCAATGAAAATTTATCTTTCCATAAAAACAATATCATATTTGAAAAATTAAGCTTGAAGAAATAAAACAATCGATTACTCCTTAGGGGAAAAAATTAATTGCCACTAATAGACTCCTTTTTATTTAATTGAGTATGAACTTGAATGAACAATTTTTTTTTTTTTTTTTGCTTTTTGCTGAGGCAATTGAGGTTAAGTGACCAGGGTCACACAGCTAGGGAATGTTAAGTGTCTGAGACCAGATTTGAACTCAGGTCCTCCTGACTTCAGGGCTGGTGCTCTATCCACTGAGCAACCTAGCTGCCCCTTGAATGAACTTTTTAACAGAGAGAGAGAGAGAGAGAGAGAGAGAGAGAGAGAGAGAGAGAGAGAGGCAGAGACAGAGACAGAGAGATCATGATGATCATGATAAACATGATGAAAAGAAGAACAACATAAAGCATGTTTTCTACCCCTATTGCCTTTAGAATTGAAAAAGTTAAGGGAAAGTATAATGATAAGGTTTAGTTTATAGTTGCCCAAAAGGTGGGAAGGAAGTAAAGAAGAAAAGATGGAAAGAAAGAAAAAAAGAATGAGAGAGAGAGAGAGGGAGAAAGGAAGAAAATATGAGAGAAGAGATGGCATAGAAGAAAGGAAAGAAGAAAGGGAGGAAGAAGAAAATAAAGGGGTGATTGGAGAGGAAGAAATTTTAATATGAATAAGTCCTATAAATATATAATTACATGTAAAATAATATTTTATTTTAGTGTTTAACATATATGTGTATGTTTACACATAAATATAATATCATGTCATCTTTATATATGTACATATAAGTATACAAATTATAGACATAGACAGATATAGATATAAAATTAAATTTCTCTCTATGAACTGCTATATTTGAATCCCAGAAATTTTTATACTTTGTCTCATGATTTTCATTCTATTTTAAGTAATTATTACATATTCTTATTATTTATTCTTTATCTAGTTGTTACTTAATATGTCCATCATTAAGACTCCATTTGATTCTATGTCTATCATTTGTTCTTGTTGAATTGATTATTTTTATTGAGTTTTAGAAGGCCAATATTATATTTATAGATTATGCCCCTTTAATTCCATTTGATATTTTTCTGTACATATATTGACCATACATGGTCATTTTTTTTTTTTTTTGCTGAGGCAATTGGGGTTAAGTGACTTGCCCAGGGTCACACAGCTGTTACGTGTCTGAGACCAGATTCGAACTCAGGTCCTCCTGACTTCAGGGCTGGTGCTCTATCCACTGCACCACCTAGCTGCCCAAAATTTGTTTTTTTTGTTTTGTTTTTTTTTTTGTTTTTTTTGCTTTTTTTGCTGAGGCAATTGGGGTTAAGTGACTTGCCCAGAGTCACACAGCTAGGGAATGTTAAGTGTCTGAGATCACATTTGAACTCAGGTCCTCCCCACTTCAGGGCTGGTGCTCTATCCACTGCGCCACCTAGCTGCCCCTCATACATGGTCAATTTTTGAAAGAAATCCTGTGTGATAGAGAGAAATATTCATGTATTTTATTAACCCCATTTAATTATTAACCCCATTTAAAAGATTCTATAAGACTTTTACCTCTAGTGTCTGCAGGACTTTATTAAATTATATAATCCCAATTTTCTTTTTCTTCTTTTCATATTTGTATAAAATTAAGAGAGAAATTCCTGTTATTATTTTATCACTATGTCTTTGTAGAAAAGAACCCAAAGACTGAGGTCCACCCCTGCCAAGGGCTGTCTTATGGCTCAAAGGGAGGAAAAATAAGAATCTCTTGTCTTTTCTCTCCTTTTCCAAGATGGACTTTAATACCTACAAGGATGAAAAGCAGGAAGTTGCAGGAGAAGATCACTCTAGGGATAGAGAGAAGAGAAGACTACTATTGCTATCTATCTACTCTCTTAAATGTTATTGATCTGGAGAGGAAATGATTAGGTTCAATATAACTTCTGGTGGCTTTTTCATTTTTTGGAGCAATCAGACCTCAAATATTTTATCCACCATATATCTTCTTCCACTCCACAATGGTTGCTTCAGTTATATGTCCTTTGTTTATGAATAGGATCAATGAAATCACAGGGTGATGTCTTTACTTCTTCACAAATTGGATTTCAATGAGGTAGTGTTGTATGGAGTTATCAGTCTCAATCTGTCTTCCCGAGTCTTTGAAGTCTAGTGCCAGGACAAAAGTCAAGATGACTGGTGATGCAGTAGATGAGCTTGGCGTGACCAAGCTCTAAAAACTTCACAGCGCCTTCTTTGGCTGTTTTCATATCCACTGGAACAAATCCTTCTCATCTACACCAGGACAAGCCTTCATATCCTTTGGGCTAAATATCCCCCTAATTTGCTGCTGGATTTGAGGTTTATCAGTTACTATCCTGAGTTATCCTGTCTGCTGAGATGTGAGTTGTGACCACTAGGCAAGCTACAGCTTTTTGGAGCCACAGATGGATGGAACTGGGTGAAGTGGACATCAAAGGTGCAGTAACGTCCCTGAAAAGAGCTTGTAAAGTCCTCACACCAAAATGCTAGATTTTCTGAATGCCCTATTTAGCACTTGGACATTGAATAGCAAATAAAATCCACTTATCCAAATCAGTTACAAAACAGAAATGGGAGAAGGTCTAAAGAAGAAAAGATATCAGATAATACAGAGTGAAGGAGTTCTTTCATTGGGAATGAGGTAAAACCTCAATCAAGAATCTTGTGTTTCACCCACCAGGAAATTTTCTAACGTCTCCAGTGTTACAAGTTGGGAATAGGGACATGAGAGAGAGTTATTTCTTTCCTCACGTGTTTCCATAGTATTCTTTTTTAGCAACCTGAAATGGAATTGGATCTTTCTATATTCTCTCTTGAAGCTGGAAACCAGAAGCATCTAAAGCAATTCAAAGCTTTAAGAACACCTGGAACGCAAGGCTTGAAGAACAGAAAATAGATGCTTGAAGTATCACAAGGAGGATTGGTGAGGGCTGGGACTCTGTTGGATCTCACCAACTTCCCCTGCTCCTCAGTCAGGGCAGGGCTTTTATCTCTGCCAACAAAGAGAGAATTCCATAATAATGAAGCCATCATATAATTCAGTTAATTTTTTATGAGTTTGAGCTAGTTCCTGACTTTACCATCTTGGCTCCACCTTGCTATCATGTTCTTCTTGATGGCCTATAATCCTTAAATTTATAGACAGCTAATTGGATTGGAGCATGAGGACCTGAGTTCAATGTCTTAGCAATGAGACTTAGCTATAGACATATCATTTAAGCTTTCTTTGACTCATGATATGATATACATGCATATATCGTGGTGCTATGGAAAAACTCATTTAACATATACAACAACTTAATCTGTCTGCACAAAACATTTCTAGGTGTCTCTCTGGCACAAGCATAAGGAATATCAGATACCTCACAGAATATTACCTAATACTTGAGACAAAATCATAGTCAGTGATAATAATAGCATCTACCTTGCAGAGTTGTTCTGAGAATCAAATAAGGTATTTATAAAAAAGTGATTTTTATTTCCCCAATATATAATATGTGCTTTGTAAATGCTTATTTTCTTTTTCACTCTCCCTCCAGTTGTTTCTATACATCTTTTCATTATCATTAACCCATTCCTTTTTGTAGGGAATATTTAAAAACCCACTGGTTTCTGCTTTTGTTGTCTCTCATTGTACTTATTTGTCTCAAATTATTTTCTCTCTATTAATATTATTATTAATTATTATTATTTTGGGTGAAATTTGCCACCATAGACTTGTTTGGCTATTTTGCCACATTTTTATGTTATGCACACCACAAATTTTGTTCTTATGATTTTTATTACTCTTTTGAACCATATGAGAGCAATGTCCTGTGTTTCCATGCTCTCTGGAGAATTCCCCAGTACCCCAGTCTCAAGGATTTTTTATTAATTTGCATTTGTTTTATAATGTTCATTCAGAGATGTTTGAGTTCATTTAGATGATCCAGAGCCCATCTTCTTGTCTGTTATTAAGATCTTCCAAGTTATTTTTTTTCCTCAGAATTTTTAATGATTTTTTTTGGGGGGAATCTTTGGTAATTTCAATATTTCTCATTTATTCTCTATTTTTTTTTACATCTTCACTCTCTGATTACAGTTTTGCTGAGAATTGCACCTTTCAGCCTTTTTCATAATGAGGAATTCATATTTATCAAGGATCAGATTGTGCCCCAAGTGACTTTTGTGGAAATACAATTGGCATCTGGTAGATACTACCTTACGCTTCTTTAGGTCTGATAGAATTACCTCACCTCCAGACACAAACACAAGTGCATGTAATGGTACCCATTCTCAGTATCATCTGTTTCTTAGTTTTCTTTTTTTTATTAAAGCTATTTATTTGTATAACGTATGTATGGGTAGTTCCTCAGCATTGATCTTTACAAAGGTTTCCATTACAAATTTTACCCCCAGTCCCCTCCTCTCCCTTAGATGGCAGGAAGTCCACTACATGTTAATAATGTTGAAATACTTGACAAGTTGTGCAAGAAAAATCCTATCTACAAGAAAAAAAAGAAAATCAGACAAAGTCAAGACAATGCAAGCAAACATCAATAGAGATCATGAAAGTGTTACGTTGTGGTCCATATTTCATATTCCTCTCTCTGCGTGTATATTGTTTTCTTCAGTGAACAATTGGAACTGGTTTGAGACAATTCTTTGTTGCAGAGAGCCATGTCCATCAGAATTGATCATCATGTAATACTGTTGTTGCTGTGTATAATGATCTCCTGGTTCTGCTCGTTTCACTCAGCATCAGTTCATGCAAGTCTCTCCAGGCCTCTCTGAAATCCTCCTTCTGGTCGTTTCTTACAGAGCAATAATATTCCATAATATGCATATACCATAATTTATTCAGCCACTCTTCAATTGATGGGCATCCCTTCAGTTTCCAATTTCTAGCCACTACAAAAAGGGCTGCCACAAACATTCTTACACAGGTGGGTCCCTTAGCCTCCTTTAAAATCTCTTTGGGATATAGGCCCAATAGAAACACTGCTGGGTCAAAGGGTATGCACAGTTTGATAACTTTTTGAGCATAGCTCCAAATTGCTCTCCAGAATGGTTGGATCCATTCACAGTTCCACCAACAATGTATTAGTGTCCCAGCTTTCCCACATCCCCTCCAGCATTCATCATTATCTTTTTCTGTCATTTTAGCAAATCTGACAGGTGTGTAGTGGTACCTCAGAGTTGTCTTAATTTGCATTTCTCTGATCAATAGTGATTTGGAGCAACTTTTCATATGACTAGAGATGGTTTTAATTTCATCATCTGAAAACTGTCTGTTCATATCCCTTGACCACTTATCTATTGAAGAGTGGCTTGAATTCTTATATATATGAGACAATTCTCTATATATTTTAGAAATGAGGCCTTTATCAGAACCATTAAATGTAAAGATGATTTCCCAGTTTGATGCTTCCCTCCTAATCTTGTCTGCATTAGTTTTATTTGTACAGAAACTTTTTAACTTAATATAATCAAAATTATCTATCTGGTGTTAAATTAAGAGTTCCAGATCTTCTTTGGATATAAATTTATTCCATCTCCACAGGTCTGAGGGGTAAACTTGTTTCTTAGTTTTCTCATTCAGCAAGTTGCATTGCAGCAGGGATGCTAAGATCACGGTCAAGCTATGCTCCATCTTGTATTTCTCCAAATAACAATATTAGGGGAAGTCAGAGAAGATTTTTTTTTGCTTTTTTTCCCCTTCAGAATAGTAAAATGATATCAGGAATATTGCTCAATGAACCAAAGAGCCCAAGAATTGGGGTAGATTTGATGTCCTGATATTGTATGTGGAGGGGGACTGTGGAAAAAGGGTTCACTGAATGTATTAGAGATTAGTTTTCCCTGATGTCAGGCCATAATAGTGTTACCTCTTCAATGTATCTGCAATTATAGAGCATGGGAATGGCCGCAATTGCCTTTTTGTTTTTAATACTTGTTTGACAGATTCAAAAACTTTGAACACTTAAAAAAATGACTAATCCTTCAAATTGTTAGCCAACTGACTCCTAAATTTGATATATTCATCAAATAATGTATAATACTATTCATTCAATTTTATTGGAGGGGTTATGAGGATTGAAGAATATGCCTTGTTTTTGATGTTACTGATCAAATGTGATTGCTATTGATTGATAGATAAAAAATATATTGATATTTAATCTCCTGTTAGAAATAGTCCATGTCTTCTCAAAATAAGCACACAGAGAACACTAAGGAAGCAGCAATGGAACCAGTCACTCAAAGAGAATTATGTGCCAATTAGTGCTTAATCAATTTAAAAGGATTATAAGGTCTTTGGATCATTATAGAAAAGCAGATAGACAAACATTGGAAATAACCTGTGATTGATTGAAAAGAAGCAGCATTATCCTTTGCAGCCATGTGTAAAAATAGCCAATTTGATGGGAATGAGTCAATCAAGTGGTAGATTCCAAATGCAATGGTATACAATTTAATAAGCAGAAAACTTTTTTTTTCAAAATTCTCATTGACCACTATTCATCCTTCCCAAAATAAGCAATAAAGAAAAAGAAAATGAATTCCCTTATCTCTGAAAGAAAGCCTAGTGTCTATAGAGAATCTAGAACATATGGGCCTCTCCACCCAGAATTCAGAAATCTGAAATATCTTAGAAATCAAATTTTTCACTCTCAGCAATACTTAACATGCATATGTTCATGCATAGACATACACACACATATATGTACAATATACACATACATACACATATACATGCATATATCGTGGTGCTATGGAAAAACTCATTTAACATATAGAACAACTTAATCTGTCTGCACAAAACATTTCTAGGTGTCTCTCTGGCACAAGCATAAGGAATATCAGATACCTCACAGAATATTACATAATACTTGAGACAAAATCATAGATATAATTATGTAGCAATGATCTAGTACAATGACCTACTCTTTTTGCAGATGAAATCACTGAAACACCAAAAAGTCAAATGACTTCTTTAGGGTTCCAGAATTTTTATATTAGGTAAGACCAGAAGTAAATTCATCTCAACTCCAAGACCAGTGTTCTAGTCACTAATATATGCAGGCTTTCACTTGGAAATCCTCTGGGTTTTGTCACCATAGGCTACCTGAATTTTTTCCTCAAAAAACTATTATTAATGCAAAGGTTAATCCAAATATAAATAAAGCAGATATCACTTAATATAAGCAAGCTAATTAAAGAGGAAAAACAAACACAAGAAAACCGTTAAAAGGCATGTTTCCCAAAACAATTTTAAGCACTTGGGATTGATAATTTCAAGTTTTTAGTCTGATGGACAAACCTAATACTATGGACATTGAATTGATATGAAGCTCAAAATATCTTATTTGTACTCATTTATTGAGGAGGCAAGTAATATAGGTCTATTTAAAATCTGAGAAAGAAGAGATCCTCAGGGTTACCACTAGGATCCTGCAGAACTGAAAGGAGTGATCCTCTTGGAACCCAGTGAATTTTCAAAACAGGGGCTTCATCTGAGACAGTTGGTGGGCCCCTCTGGAGACTTGAATGTTGTTTCTTTTCTTTTTTTTCTTTTTAAGTCATACAAGCTCGTTTAAGACAACTATTGCTTGTTTGAATGCTTCATCATTGATATCTGATGAATTACTGAAGCCCTTTTGAATATGGAAGTTAATATGAGCAATATGGAGCCTGTAACCTTAAAATTTTCATGCCAAGTTGTTCACCTTGAGCTCACTCAGTGTAAGACCTCAGCAACGTAGGTTGTAGTTCTTATTTTACAAAGCTTGGGTTTTTTACTTTATTTGTTACAGAAGTCTACATTTTTCCCTATGATCTTTATGTATTGCACATCCATAGAATTAGAACTTCTGAACAAAAAAAAACAATAAGCGTGATCTGGGAAATTGCCTTTTGGCCTTTGTGCTATTTATGTTTGAGTTCAGTCTTCACAAGAACCTGTTGAAGGGGAAAATGTGCCCAAGGTCGAGAGTCACAGCAAGAACTTACTTCAAATCTAAACTCAGATACTTACTGTGTGAGCCTGGGCAAGCCATTTAAGGTCAGTTTGACTTAGTTTCTTTATCTGTAAAATAAAGAATACCCCCTCCCTCCCCAGGTTGCTAGAATAAAAGCTCTTAGAGCAGTGTCTGGCACATAGTAATAAATGTTTATTGGTTGACTGAATTCTAACTTTTCAGGTCCTTTACAATAACTATTCCATGTAATATTTTGAAATCTTCTACTCCTGGCTCTTTCCAATGAACTTTACAACATATACATATTTAGAATAAGAAAGGTACAGATCATTTAGTCTACACAATGACTTTATAGGAGAACAGTTTTAGCTTGTGGGCCAAAGAAAAACCAATAAACAGATTTGTCTAGTGGGCCACTTTTGGCAAGTTTGCATTTAAACCTTTCAGTTAAGAGATGAAGTAACTGAGTCCATAGAATATGGAGTCATTTGTACAAAATCCCATGGTTATATCTTCTGCATAACTCACAATTCATAAGCTAATGATTTGGTGATCTAAGGGATTTCTTTTAGAGATGAAGAAAGTTTTTTTTTTCCTTTCTAAATGGGTTGAGGAGATCAAAGGGGATGGAGAGAATCTAGAATTTAATATTAAAAAATTAACTAAATTCATTAAAAAGGAACAACAAAGGAGTCAAAAGAACACATACAACAAACAGCACCCTATACGAGTTTGCAGCAAACAGGTGCAAAGATGGATGGCCTCAGTAAATTGTGGTGCAAAATCAAGTAATATTTTGAGAAATAATATTATTATTTAATGACATTTTTCATGATTTATTCTAGCCATTGGATTGACATGTGATCTTCACTAAGATACATATTTGAAATGTTTATAGTAAAGACTTTCATGTCTGTATCCAAGTCATTGGGGGAAAAATCATTCTAGATAACACAGATCTCTGGAGTCCTTCACTTCAGAATTCCTTTCAAACTGACATCTTATCAATTAATGACTATGAGTTAAGGCTATTTAACCAGCTCTGAATATCATCATAATTAAACAGCTCTTATCTCATTATCTTTTTCACAAACATTGTGCCTGACACATTAAAGACTTTTAATAAATGTTTCTTGACTAAGATTTTATCAGAAAAAAAGATCTAACACAATGACCACAATATTCCCAAATACAAAAAAAAATCTGATATCAAAAATCAGATCCATCATGTTTATATGTCTTGATTAAATAAATCTGGTCTGTGATTGTTGTTATTGTTATCACCATTTTCTCTTCTCAAATCTCCCTAATCATTTATTTCATAACAGTCAAAGATAGGTGTCAGCAAATTATGGCCAATTGTCCAAATTCAGTCCACTATATATTTTGATTTGGTCCATGACATCAGCCTAGTAGAATGGATAACAAGTATATGAGAACTTAAACATTCTGTCCAGAGGCTCAAGGATATTAAAGAGAAAGATAACCTAAAAGTTTACTTTCAAGTTCTAGAAGTTCAAAGATCAAATCTCTCATTTTAGAATGAGTTATTTGATACCCATGACACATAAGAGACTTTTCTGAGATGTGGGTGATGAACATCACAACCTATAGAAGTCCATGGAACTCCAGATTAAAAACTTTTGAGTTAAAGGAACCAATTGTGTTTATCCTGGAAATTTAACAAAATTGTGTTTGTCTTAAAGATCCATGCTTTCTAAATCCTTTGGTCTTCTGGCTCTTATTGAGATCTGGCTTCTTCCTGATGACACTGAAAGTAGCAACTGGATTAAATGATTTTATGGTCCATTCCAAATTCTTGTAGTTCATTAGCTTATTATTAATAAGGGGAAAATAGTGAGGTGCCAGGGTCAAGAAAAAGGGAAAATGTAGAGAAAAAGGAGACTAAATCTGAAGAAACAAGAAAATCTAGAAATGAGACGGTCAATTGCCATTAAGATATTTGATAGATACTGCAAGATATAGATAGATAGATAGATAGATAGATAGATAGATAGATAGATAGATAGATATTGCATACTTATTAAATATTTGGCCAATGTCTCGATTATATTTTGGAAATAGAAATGCAAACAAAGAAGACAATCTTTGCCTTCAAAAATTATTTCCTCATGGAGTAAGGCAATATATCAAGGGAAGTTGAAAATAGGAAAGGAGTTTACTCTGGCATCACTATGTGTTAGAATGTCCACAAAATGACATGGAGGTTTAGTTCTGGTCAAGAGAATACGAAAACTTACCTACTAGACCCTAGTTCCTAAAGGGAGAATTGAAATTGTTCTTTCACTAACCAAATCATTTAAAAATATTATGTATAAAAGGACAAAAAATATGAATTGTTGAGATTAAAAAGATGTATCAAGTTCTCATAAACATACTGTCAGGGAAATGAAATTTAATAGTAAACAAAGTGGCAAAAAAATAGTAAGTTAAAAATGAAGTAGCATTTGTCTAAATAATAGAGATGAATTAAGAACTGGGAAGGGAAGGTCCATTGCTAATGAAGCTAACTGCTAATCTTGCCATAATTTAGAGGAAAGGAAGGCAAAACTTCTCAAATGTTATTTGGCATTTAGTTTTTATCTGAATTTAGTCACCAGAACTTGTCAGACCAGGGCAGAGCAGAGAATGACAATCATCTTCTTCGTTCTGAACACTCTGCCTCTCAAAACAACATGAGATGTTGGTAGGTTTTGGGGGTTACCATATCACTCTATTGTGTCATATTGAATGTTTAGAACAAGAAAGCCCTTAACATAGCTTTTCTGATTGGGCCAAACATGAAAACTCTAAAATTCACTATTCACATGTGATTCAAATGTAATAAATTGCCAACAAATAATATACTCAATTCTTAGCATAAAAACTACAAAAAGAGTCATACACAAGTGTAGGGGTGTAGAAACATCAAAAGAGTGAATTTAGATTCAGAGTGCATTCAAATTTCAGTTCTGCTTTAATTCTGTTTGTTTCTTTAGGCAAATCACTGAAAATATCTCAACTTCAGTTTTCTTTCTTGGAAAATGAAGTAGATAGGAAAAAATGAAAACTAAAATATCCTTCCTTTTTGCCTGTAAGTTCTATTTGGATTTCTTTCTCATATTGTATTCTTTCAATCAAGACTCCTCAGAAAGATCTAAATCCCAATAACATACAACAGAATGGAACATTTTGGAGAATTTGATGTCATTGTATCAAGGTTCATTTTTTGGAATATTGTTTAACCTAAACTTTGACCTGGATTGTTTAGATGGAGATTAATATTCACTCTCTTGATAGTTTTATTATTGAAATGTTGAACAGAAGAATATAAAACCAGAAAGCAGAAACCAAGTTTATTAGGCTAGAAATCTTGGAGCACCTGAATTATTATTTAATGATTCCTGGAGTTTTCAAACATTTTCTTTCTCAAACTGCCAGCTCGTTTTCCAAACTTCCTGAAAAATTAGTCCTTCAGAACCTGAAGGAAATGACAACCTAATTAGAATGTTTGTGTATGTATATGTTGTATGTGTAAATATACAACACAATATACACATACACATGTGTGTATATAAGGATTTACCCATGGATAAACAACATAAATATCAGAGCATGAAAGAAAATGAAGAGGAGGAAAAAAGAAGAGAAAGAAGAAGAAGAAGGAAAGAGAGAGAGAGAGAGAAAGAGAGAGAGAGAGAGAAAGAAAGAAAGAAAGGACAGAGGCAAAAAAAAAAGAGGGACCACAGAGCATTAGGAACAAAGAACAAAAAAAAAAAAGAAGGAAGATAAAAATAATCTGTCTAAGATGCAGAGGGATAAAGAAGTAATGAATACTAAACTTATTGCTACTCAGGAAATCATATTTAAAAAAAAGATGTTATGTTATGTTAACATTTTTATTTTGGATAAAGTCTTGGTAAAGAGACTAGTTCACAGAAGTATTGATCAGAGATGCTGATCAATTGGTATCACAATTTAAGTTTCAGGTAATACAACGGATGACTGAGTCAGAATCCAAAAAGAACATTTTGCTGAATCTAAAAATATGAAACTCAATACAAATAAATGTATATAGTCTTGCAATTTGGTTAAAAAATTAGGCTTAAAGAGGACAAGATTAAGAAACAATTTGTGAGAAAAAAAATGAAACCTGTCTAAGGATTTTTAGTGGACTATTAAATCAGAAAGTGTCATATCATTTGGCAATTAGGGTGCATTTGTCCCTATCATGTATCAAATAATTATAACTTCTAGGTATAAAAGGATGTTGGTCTCTCCTTTCTCTTTCTACTGATAGTGTATTAAGCCTACTTCTCAGCATTACATTTTAGGAAGGCCATTGACAAGCTTCAAAATGAACAGAGAAAGGCAATAAGCCTTGTAAAGAGATTTGACATCTTGTTATATATAAGAAACAGTTACAAGAACTATTTTCTTTACTCTAGAAAAGAAAATTTCTGGAGAAGGTAAAGGGGAAAGGAGAATGATATCTACCTTTAAATATTTTAAGATCAATCCTGTGGAGAAAAAATAAATATATAAAGAGAAATGACTGAAAGTCCCAAAGAAAATCGAGACTCAGGGTTAGGAGTAAAACCATCCTAGAAATTAAATGTACCCAAATACACCTGTGGGTTCTATGAGATAATAGTGGATTCCCCCTCCTTGCTTAATCCTTTCAGAAGAGGCTGAATGACCATTTCTCAGATAGGTCCTAGTGGTATTTTTTTTTCATATATGATTTCAATCAGGGTAATGGTATGACTATGCACATCCCTTCCAATTTAGATTCTGTGATTTGGGGACAATATTTTAGCTCTAACAAATCCATTGTTATCTTGTGCATATTTTGTTATCTCTCTGAAACTCAGTTTTCTCACCTCAAGATTAGAGAAAATAATAGTTGTGCCTACTTTTCAGGTTTATTGTGAGGAAAGTATTTTAAACATTAAATTGCTTTGGAAATAGGACCCATTTTAAGTGGCTGATTCAGACTATTTAACTGTTATAATTTCAATAGGCTTGAAAATTTTTGAAAATAGTTCTTTTCCTCATTGTAATTCCATTGTTAAAGGAGAATATGTGGTCTTTCAGGACAATAAGGTTTCCTTGAGTATAGTATTGCCACGGTAGAAAAATAGAAGGGATGGATGGAAATCCCAGAGTAGCTCCTTTTAATGTCAAGAGAAATTTAAAAGCAAACAAACAAACAAACAAAAAAAAAACAAAAAGCAAAGCTTTTAAGTAATGGTAAGCTAAGGCTGGGAGTGGTTTTTGGTAAAGATGTTTGCCTAACTGACCATTGAAATTTCTTTCCATTCTGAAACTATATAATTCCACATTGTAAAATGTAAGTCATAGACAAATGTAAGTAATATAGAATCATAGACTTATCATATATGATAATCATAACACTCTTTAATGCTTTGGGGAATCCAGACTCCATTGCCCTGAATATCACCTCCAAAAACTCAGGCCAAGATGCCTTTTATAGATTTCTTGAGTTTCTGTGTAGCCAAAATTTGTTGCCAGAGCCTAAGATGCCAATGAAATTCTCCAAACTATGCCAGGTGGGCTGTATCACCAACTCTTTTTAAAGGACTTCCTGGTTTGGTAGGACCTCCCAGAGCTGGTTTTCTTTTGAAATGACCTTTCATAATAAAAATCTATCTTCACATCAGAGGAATTATCAGAAGAGTATTTCAATGTTGAAACACAGAAAATATGTCTATGAGTTTGATTTACACATTTAATTAATGAACGTATTAAACTAAGTTGCATTTGATTTAAAAAAAAAAACACATTCTTCCTTAGTTTTGCCCAAATCACCAGCATCTCTTATAATCTAGCTTACTTCAGGATTCAGTTCATGGAGCATCTTCTATGGGAAAGCTTTTATGAATCATTTATTTGTTAATATTCTAAATTTATGCCATGAAGAGATTTTAAATAAATATGTATTAGTTAGTCTAACATCATTATTTTACAGAATAGTCAAAGAATGAGGATGGAGAAGAAATGAATGGAGGAAAAACATGAACATAGGGCTTCTGACTCCAAACACATTGCTCTTGGAAAACTTTGAGAAATTATCTTTGAAAGGAAACACTTGAAAAATTGATACAGAACCAAGATGTTGGAGACAAGACAGAGACTTGCCTGAAACTTTTGCAAATTCTCCTCAAAATGACACCTCAAAATAAATTTTGAAGTGGTAGAACACACAAAAGGGTGAGATGAAATGGTTTTTAGGCAGACAACTTAGAAAACTGTCAAGATAAGTCTGTCACACAGGGTGCTATTGGTATGCAGTTTAACACAGGTTGCACCAGCAAACCAGCATCAGAAGATGGAGGTGACTAAATGAGCACTTCAGAAGAAACTTTCTGAGCTCTTAGTCAGCAGAATGTAAAGGGGTGGGATAATTATAAGAAGGAGTTTATAGGGGTCCCTTTAGTGGCACTGGATGCATTGGACTCTGTTCCATTGCCCATACTCAGATCTGGGGAGCAGTCCTTGGTCACATTCTAAATGTACCAACTCCACTAGAATACCAGAGATTGTGGCCACAGGGCATCAGGGACTCCGGTCATAGTTACAGGGTGGGGGAAATGCTTCTGTTCTCTCACAGATCACAGCACAGGCCAGGAGACAGATTACCTCACTTTTCCTTAGATGATACCATTTTAGACAACTGAAAATTTACAGACCCCCAGATTTAGCTTTGACAGCAGCAGCAACAAAGTTCAGATTGGAACAGTGATGCCTCCACTCTGCAAGTAGAGCCCCAATTTGGCATAGAGTTAAAAATCAAGAAAAAGACTTGAAAATGAGCAGCAAAGAAGAATCTCACTATAGAAAGATATAATGGTGGAAGAAAAGATAAAAACACAAACTCAGAAGAAAGTAACAAAGTAAAAACTAATGCATCCAAAGCTTCAAACAAAAATATAAATTGGTCTCAGACTCAAAAATAATTACTGGAAGATTTAAAAAAATAAATAAATAAATAAAACCAAATAGGAGAGGTAGAGGAAAAATTGCGGGAAAGTGAGCATAATTAAAAAAAGAATACTGTGAAGAAAGACCCAATAGCGTGGAAAAGGAAGAAGCTGCTGGGAAAAATAACAATAATATCAATAACACCTTGAAAATAAATGGTTTACATCTCTAGTCATATGAAAAGTTGCTCCAAATCACTATTGATCAGAGAAATGCAAATTAAGACAACTCTGAGGTACCACTACACACCTGTCAGATTGGCTAAAATGACAGGAAAAGTTAACGATGAATGTTGGAGGGGATGTGGGAAAACTGGGACACTGATGCATTGTTGGTGGAACTGTGAACGGATCCAACCATTCTGGAGAGCAATTTGGAGCTATGCTCAAAAAGTTGTCAAACTGTGCATACCCTTTGACCCAGCAGTGTTTCTACTGGGCCTATATCCCAAAGAGATCTTAGAGGAGGGAAAGGGACCCACATATGCAAGAATGTTTGTGGCAGCCCTTTTTGTAGTGGCTAGAAACTGGAAACTGAATGGATGCCCATCAATTGGAGAGTGGCTGCATAAATTATGGTATATGAATGTTATGGAATATTATTGCTCTGTAAGAAATGACCAGCAGGATGATTTCAGAGAGGCCTGGAGGGACTTGCATGAACTGATGCTGAGTGAGATGAGCAGAACCAGGAGATCATCATGCACAGCAACAACAATATTACATGATGATCAATTCTGATGGACATGGCTCTCTGCAACAAAGAATTGTCTCAAACCAGTTCCAATTGTTCACTGAAGAAAACCACATACACCCAGAGAGAGGGATATGAAATATGGACCACAATGTAATATTTTCATGATCTCTATTGACATTTGCTTGCATTGTTTTGCCTTTCTCTGATTCTCTTTTTTTCTTGTAGATAGGATTTTTCTTGCATAACTTCTCAAGCATTTCAACATTATTAACATGTAGTGGACTTCCTGCCATCTAGGGGAGTAGAGGGGACTGGGGGTAAAATTTGTAATGGAAAGCTTGGTAAAGATCAATGCTGGGGAACTACCCATACATATGTTATACAAATAAAAAGCTTTAATAAAAAAAGAAAGAAAAAAAAGAAAAGAAATGGTTTAAGGCACAATGATTTATTGAAAAGTACTGCTTAAAAATAGAATTGGCCAAAGGTAAAAGGAATTACAAAAGCTCAATGAAGAAAATACTGCCATAAAAATTAGATTGGGTTAACATTTGATAGTATGAAAAATAGAAGGAAATGTGAAATATGTCATTAGCAAAATAGCTGATCTGGAAAACAGATCAAAAGAGATAATTTGAAAGAGATCACAAAATGAAATTTTCCAGGGATATTATAGTCAAATAAGAGCATCTCCAGGTTAAGGAGAAAGAAGTGTAAGCAACCAGAAAGAAACAATTCAAAGCTATAGTCATGATAACAGAAGTTTTAGCAACTTCTATGTTAAAGCATTCATATTCATGCCAATTCATTTTTCATTCATTCACTAAAGTTATTTTCCTGAAATATGTCTCTAACCATGTCATCTTCCCACTCAATAAACTTCAATAGCTCTCCATCACCTCCAGTTTCAAATCGTATTTAGCATCCAAACTCTTTCATAACCTGGCTCTCCACATTTCTATTCTTTCTACCATTCCTGCTAATGTACTTTTTGATCCACTTGACCCTTGTCTCCTTGCTATATTCTTCTAACGAGAGACTCTATTTACCAAGTCTAAGTACTTTTGCTGACTATTCTCCATGGCTTGAATATTCTCTCCCATCACCCTGTCTCTTCATTTCCCTGGCATCCTTTAAGTCCTACCTTCTACATGTAAGTTTTCACAATCACTCAAAAAGATAATGCTTTTTTGTGTTGGTTATTGTCAGTGTATCCTGTATATAACTTTTCTATTCACAGTTGTTCTGTGGTTTCTCCCCCATTAAACTGTGAATGGCTTGAGAACAAGATTGTCCTTTGCCTCTTTTTTTTGCATCCCCGGCATCAAGCAAGGAGCCCAGTATGTGACACTGCTCAATATATATTGACTTTTTTCTGGATTCCATGAAGTCCCAAATAAACTTCAAATACATTAGATAGATGTCCTAAGTTTTGCAGTTACCAAGGAGATATGGATAAGTTAAAATCTGCACAATTAGAAATATATATATATATATGTAGAAGAGATAACTGTTACATTGGAATATTGGAGAGTAGTTAAACTATTAAGATACATTGGCTGAGAAAAGACAAAATAATTTTTTAAAGCAACTTATGATTTAATATTGATTTTATTATTCATCATAAACAAAGCAAATATGCTAATTGAAGATTCAAATGCAGTGTTTGGTGGGTATCTGTTCAGAGTCACCTGCAAAGAACATATGACAGGGATTGAATGCATGTTGGGTGGGATGGGGGGAAGAGGGGATAACCTGTAGACTAGAAACAACTGAATTGTACCATGTCTGATTCTCAAAAAATAGTTGGCAATGAATTTACCCTCCATATACCCTCCTACATTTGAACCCAATTTGCATCTGCTACTCCTTCTGGCTTCAGCTCTAGAGTTCCCAGGATATTTCCATCACTTCTAAACTCACCATTATGCTGTTCAATTCAAGTCTTGACAGGTACCAATTCCCTCAGACTCCTCTATCCTCTGGTTGGAGGACAGCAAGCCAAACTCCTCTCCAAGCTTCTTTTATAGAGGACAGAAATGACTTTCAGCTCCTGCCACTGCATTTCTTTCTACCTTTTTTTTCAACTCCATAGAGCAAAACATTCTACCCCCACATGCACACACACACATTGCCATCCCCTTGTTGCCCCATTCCCCTGTTTTTCCCACTGCCTTCTGTGTATTGTATCTCTGCCCCACAAGACTGTGAGCTCCTTAAGGGGAGGAATTCTCCTTTTTATTCATTATATCCTCAGCACTTTTTACAGTATCTGACAGTAGGCATTTAATAAATATTTATTGATTGGATTGGGCACACACACAGCTCCTCAACCTCTAAGGAGTTTTTAAAGTGTCAGTGTTCGAAAACTTACCTAGTTCCAAGTTGTTCCATTCATGTTTCTTTCCACATGGGGGGAATGCCAGAATTTTCTCAGATGCTCTGTTTGCAAAACTTTTAAAATAGCAGCAATCACACATCCTAAAATATATTCAGTTCTCTAAATATAGCCTTTGTAGGATGCAGTGAAATGCCTGTGCTCCCCATTTATCCATGAGCCATAATCACAGTGTAGATTTAGGAATTCTTGTATCAAATCTGCCAAGAAGGAGAACGCTTGAATAGGAGAGATAATATTACCCATAACCTTGTTGTTTTTATATACATACACATACACATAAACTTGGGCACTGTGGCTTATTGGAAAATGCCCTAGACTTGAGTTTACAAAACTTATATCATTTCTTTAAAATACAGGGTTATTTAATCGTGAGCAAATCACTTTGCATCATTTTTTCCATCTATAAAATATGAATAATAATTTCCCTATATCCCTCGAGAAGGTGCTATGAGGATCAAATGGGAAAATGGATGGAGACAACTTGATAACTATAGAGTATCAAATGCATGTGAGAGTTATTGTTACTAACAAATATTCTAATCCATTTGATGCTTTATTGGCAAACATGTATTTCTGGGTCTATCCATATACCCATATGTTTCTGTATGTGTTACTTTGTTGGACACACTGGGACTACTAGAATAATCTTTGCCTTCATCTACAACCTCACTGGGAAGACAATTCATAGAGTCATGAAAAGTGATGTACTGTTCTAAGGCACAGATTCAGCATCAAATGGGTGCTGTTGATATGAAGTAATGTATAAATAATCTTGGAGGTCTCAAAGTGATGTCCAATTCCTTCATCCCTTAATTCTCTCTCAAGTCAGCTCCCCTGCCTCCTTTCCTCTTCCCATCATGATTCCTCAACATGCCAGTCAACAGTTGACTCTTAAATTCGTAGCATCCTTCTGGTACCACGGATCATGTCAGCCAAGTCTTAACTCTGGATCACTTCCAGTACTAGTCACATTCACTTCTACACTCATGTTCTTGAATGAAGGTGGAGAAAGTGCACAAAACTGTGTAGAGAACATCAACTAAGCCCTCACTGCTCTTAGGCAATCTTATCATTTCTCTCTCAAGACCTCACTGTCCCACTTTCTACAATGGCTTTTTAATGTTCTCTCTCTCTCTCTCTCTCTCTCTCTCTCTCTCTCTCTCTCTCTCTCTCTCTCTCTCTCTCTCTCTTTCTGCAATTGGGATGAAGTGACGTGCCTAGGATCACACATCTAGGAAGCGTTAAGTGTCTGAAACCAGATTTGAACTCAGGTCCTTTTGAATTCAAGGCTGGCACTCTATCCACTGCGCCACCTAGCTATCCTGAAAATCCCACTTTTTACTGAAAAATTTCCCTGACTCTTTTTATTAACCTTCTGTCACTTAATCAGTTCCTGTTTATCCTATATAAAACATGCTTTGTATATCTTTGTTTACAAATAATCTGCCCAATTAGATTTTAAGTTTTTTGAGAACAGGGTCTGAATTCACCTGTTTTGGTGAATTTGAAAAACAATTCACACTTGTTTTAGCACAGTGTCTGTCATATAGTATGCTCTTAATAAATGTCTATTGATTTATTTACTTCTCCAAAGAATCCCTACAAGGCACACTATGAGACTGGAAACCACCTCTCATACTTCTGTATCTAAAGTCCTTTTAATTACACTAGTCTCTATTTTGCAAAATCCTTTTGGGAAAAAGAAAAAAAATAATAATTAGAACACTGTCATCATTATCAATATTAAAAGATACTACAAATCTAAATGTATCTATTTCATTTCTCTTATTTCTGTTAACAGATAATTCAATTTTTTGTACTCTGCTTTTAGCCAACTTTTCTATCCTTATCACCAATTATTTCTCTCCATGCATACTCTGCCCTCCAACCAAATTGGATTTCTTACTTATCCCTTAATTATTTCGAATTTCCCTCCCACCAAGTCTTTGGATAGTCTATTTCCAAAGTCTAGAAGGATTTTGTCCCCCTTTTCAATTTCCAGCTATACTTTAACATTCAATTCTAATGCTATTTCCTTCAGGAAGCCTTCCCTGATTCCCCAGGACTCACATGCCATCAATAATATATTACAAATCATTATTCATTGTATCTATTGGCTTTAATGTTTTATTTGGTTCTGAGAAAGTAAGGGTTGCATCTGCCATGAATTTCTTATCATTATTAAAATCATTAGCTTAACCCAATGCACAAATGAAGATAACATAGTGAAATAAAGGTAGGTTGATGAGTGGGATCCCTGGCAACAGAAAAGAGAGCAAAGGTGGATTTATAAAAGACAACCCTGGCAATCCAATGTTGCTCTCAGGAGAGAGAGATGTAAAGTCAGGATGATTTGAATTTAAAGCAACTTGAGAACCTCAATTGCTATGTAATACTCCACAAGTCACTTAACTTCTATTTCCTTATCTGTAAAATGGAGATAGTAATACCACCCAACTCTCAATTTTGTTGTGAGTCTAAAATGACTTAATATTCATCAAGCATTACACAAGTCTTAAAGCCCCATTAAAAAACCAAGTATTATGATGGAGATCACCAGGTAGTTCCATGGGTAGAGCAATGACTTTGGATCCAGGAAGACCTGAGTTCATATGTGACCTTAAATACTATATATATGATCCTGGAAAAATATTAACCTTTCTGGGCTCAATTCCTTCAACTGTAAAATGAAGATAATAATAGCAACCAGCTAAGGATCAAATAGTGCTTAGCAGAATGCCAGGCACATATTTAGTGCTTAATAAATGTTTCCGTCCTGATAAGGAGACTGTCAAACACATCCTTTTCCCTCCAGAGAGTTGGGTTGCAGGGTCCACAATAGCCATTAGAAGGTTAAGCAAAAGCTTAATGAATGACTATAATGAAGCATGTATCTGGGGAATACCGGAGGCCAAAACAACTCATGCTGGGTCTTATTTCCTTTTCTCTCCTGTGGATTCCCCACATCATTTCGCACTGTGTTAAGTATCTTTGCTAGTTGTGTGCCAGACTCCTAGGGTCTATGTCTCTCCTGAGAGTAACATTGGATTGCCAGGATTATCTTTTATACATCTACCCTTGCTCTCTTTTCTGTTGCCAGGGATCCCACTCATCAACCTTTCTTCTGGTCTTAAATTATTGCCTTTCTGAATCCATGGCTATCTGGAAAGGGTGTTTTTGCTCTCTCAGCAGTTCATTGGACTCTCCCAAACTGCTATTTGGGATATATTCTACTTACTGCTAAGTTCAAATTCCAATGACAGAGGAGAGAAAAAAAGTCCTTTCCCTTCAACATTGTTCCTGGAATGGATTCACCCAAAATGAAGCATCCTTAAAATGATCTTCCATCACCTAAGGACCCTCTCAGAGTTAAAGCCAATCACTGAATTGCAAATCCTGTTTCTCCCTTAGTTATTCATTTACAAACAAAACTGAAAGGGTATGGCAGTATTTTTTTATTATTAATCTGATATTCCCTTCTGATTAGAACTTGGGTTTATTGTGGTTGGGGGAAGGGGATGGGACTAATCCTAGACCAATTCTTCTATTAAAAAATAAAATGTTTTTGCTTGATAACTGTCAGTGTCCCTTCTCAATCAAATTGAATAATCTCATAATTCTATTGTCAAGGATACAATTTGGTGACATTATCTAGTCCAACTATCTAAAATTCTCCCAACTCTGGCCAAGATTCTCAGTCTTGCTGGACTTAATGTATTATGAATAATTTGTGAGGTTCTTAAAGTTACATTCATCATATTTATGCATCACACTGTCCCCAGGAATTAAATTTAAAAATGTATTTAGTAAATCACAGTCACAAGGACCTCAGCACTGCCTTCATCAATCTGATATATTTTGTGATTCCTCTAAAGACTAGGCTGCATAGTTAGTGCAATGCCAGAAACATGGATATGGACTTAACTTGTCTTCTGAATGTCAAGAAAAGTAATTCCAGGAAGTAGCATCATTTTGTACTTTCAGAGAGCTATGGATCATGAAAGGACTGCATTGGTATTGCTTAGTCACTTGGTAGTGTATGGAGAAGGAATGAGATTCAAACAGATGGTTTCAGTCTGTCTCTTCCCCTTATTAAGCAAGTGAGTTTAAGCAGGACACCTCAACTATATGAGCCTGTTTCCATAAGTATAAAACAGATTTAACAGTTTTGGTTGCTTTTTTTTTTTTTTTAATAGAACTTAAAGCTAAAGTTAATCCTACCACAAAATGATGCCCTTCTTCATTAGTCAAGAACTCACTGATCTACAACTAACCCACAACATCCATGGGGAATGGTGGGCATAGAAAGAATATCCTAGTAGAGAGGAAAACACTTAGGCAATGGCAGGCAACCCAGTTTAGTGACATCTCTCCCACTATAGGACCCCAAGTTTCTATAATTTTCATGATATCTTCACATGTCTTCCCTTTGGTAAAACATTACTGCTGGTCTTCTTTACTTAATTAAGTCTATTCTTAGCTTTAGAAAAATGCCTGATGGTTAGAGATAAGCATCCCTTGACTCAGAAAGATCCTTTTCTTGGGTGGTGGGTGGGTTGACTGTGCAGGACTCCCCAGGTTTGTTCCTGTCTGGTTGCTATGGATTTTATTGTTTAAATATTTCATGGCAAGATACCATGAGTCATAGTGGGGAAAGAAGTAGAACTAATGGGCATACATCTGAGAAATCTGCTTCCTACCTATTAAACATAAACAATGTTTCTTTCCTAAAGGATGGACATTTTTCCTTTTTACTATGAGTAGCATTTTTTTAAAAGCTCCTTAGAAGTTTCCTGCCTCAATTGGTTCCATAAAGAAAGAATCATGTGACTTATTTAAAGGGGTTCTGAAACTGACTAAAGACTCAATCACTTAATCCTTGCACTGTATAAAATGGTAACACTATAAAACTTACCTTTACTGGTGGATTTAAGATTTAAGACCTTACTGTCTCAGTAAGACATTGTTGATGTCTCCCCAGTATATTTTGTAACTTTATCAGCTGGGTTGGGGAGAGGGAGTATTAAGCTATCTGACAGATATGATCAACCCCTCAAACAACATACAAAATAGAAGTAAAGATATTGTAAAATCATGGAAGCAATGAGCAATAAATCAATCATCATACAATTATTAAGCAGCTACTATATGTCAGCTACTCTATTAGGGGATATAGTAAATAATAATAATAGTAGTATTAATCTTGGTGTTGATGAGAGGGATAATGAGAAACATGATGATATTAGAAGTAATAATAATGCTAGTACTAATACTAATAGTTTTTAGCATTAATGGAGGTCATTATTATCATTATAATCATAAGAAGCAATTGTAAAATATTTTAAGGTTATTTATTATCATGCAAATAAACATAAACATACTATACTGAGAGTTGGGAAAGCCCAAGGAAAGGTGATGGAAGAGTCTTCCACACATGAATGAAGGTCTCTGCAAAGACAAGGGGGTAAGAGATTCAGTATCATATACGAATAATAGCAATGGCAAATTTTGGTATTTTTGTTTGATTTCTCCCCCCACAACCCGAATTTAAAGGGGGGTAAATCAGCCTCAAATTAATTGTTTAGCCAATTATGAAGAAATTTAATAACAAGGAGAAGCTTATATTATATCTTGCAGGAATTGTGCATACTTGTTCCAAAGATGGAGATATCACCTCTTTTGCTTTTACTTCTTGTTATTTTGATTCATTCATTCAGTTGGAACTGAGAATTTAAGAGTGAAGTTAATGAGTTCACTTTTGGACATGCTTAGTTTTAGATGTTTACTGGACATCTGAACCGAGATGTCTGAAAGGCAGTTGAAACATCATAGCTCTTTCATTTCTGAAATGAAAAAGCAAAACAAAAAGTAAACAAACAAAACCTTGTCAAAAGCAAGTTTTGAAAATGAGTAACATCACTGGGATTTGTCTTTTGAAGAAGCAAATTGACAAAGAAGATTAAATAGGTATAGTTTGTTTTGGGGGGCATTGAATGAAGGCATAGTAATACACAGTTAGTGGAGCTGTGGATTTAGTTCATCCCTTGTTAAAAAGCAATTCAGAATTATCTAAGCCAATGAGTAAAATGCCCTTATGTTTATGTTCTTTGAAGCAAAAAAAAAAACAAAAAACTTTATGCATGTAATTCATAAAAGTCAATTCTTAAAAAGAAAAAAGAAAGTCCTTTGTACCAAAAAAATATGAATATTGAAACTTTGTGATAGCAAAGAATTGAAAACAAAGTAAATGTCCACAGATTAGGAAATGGGAAAACAAATCATGACACATTAAAGTAACGGCCTATGAATGTGTTGTAAGAAATGATAACTATGAAGAATCCAGAAAACTACACAGAGACAAATACAAAGTACAACTGAGTGACATAAACACAACTAAAGAACAATATACAATAATTATGTTAATGTCTTTAAAAGGAAATGTTGTGAATCCAACAATCATTGACAGTCACCAACACACCAAGACAAGAAGAGGGAAATCAACAAATGAAAATGTTTTATGATTACAATTTCCATGTCTCCCTATCCTTCCTCTCTCCAAGAACAGTTTAAGCAAACTCACCTCCTTTTCTTTATTGTACAGTTGATGAATTGTGGTTAGGCAGTCATCATATAATGTCAGCTGTTGTCCATGCGATAGCTAGTTTCACTGATTTGTCTTCTTTCTTTAAATTCTTTGTTAAAAAGTAATGACTTCTAGGGAAGGAAGAGGGAAGAGATGAATTAGGAAATAAAAGTGATATAAAATCAAAAGCAATAAAATGTAAAGAAAATTTAAGGGGAAAAAACAGCTGTAAAGTTCTGTTGGGCGATACATAAATGAAACACTGTATTGCTTTTTCTTTCAAAATGTTTACAAGGAACCAAAATAGCTGGAGAGTAAGCATGTAGCTCTTGCAATCGTAATTATAACCATGTTTATTGGTTAACATTGTTAACATTAGCATTTCTGCCTGAATCTGAGGGCCTTTATTTCTCATTTTATCTTTATTACAAAAACCCTCAATCGGGGGGGGGGGGGAATATGTTTACAATCAACCCATGGTTATAGTGGTGGTTCTGGTGAGTATAAACTAGTGTCAGCAGACTCCCAAAAATTACTTGTCCCTGAAAAATGTTATGAAAAATCTCATCCATGTTATAGACAGTGGGGAAACAGGGTCAGTTAGTAACAATTGCAAAGTTCAAATTCTGTATTTGTAGTAAAGAAATATGACTCTAAACAGTAGGGATCACTTGTAGAACATGAAATAAATATACAAAATAAAATAGTCTAATATTAGAAGGTTTAGATGGGATGAGGAGAGTGAACATATTTAAAAGAATGCTATGGCACAGTGGATAGAAACCAGGAACTGGAGTCAGAAGGGCTAGAGTTTAATTCAGGACTCAGACATTCATCCAATGTGTGATTCTGAGCAGATTGTTTAATCTTTCTGTTTCAGTTTCCTCAGATGTAAAATATGAGTAGTTGACATTTGCTTCTCAGGGTTGCTTATAATGATAGAATGATATAATATTATTAAAGCATTTTGCAAAATTTAAAATACTATATATTGCTAAATATTTTATTATTATTATTAATCATTCTTATATTAAAGAACCCTTCTACATTTGGACCTGGACCTGTCAACAGGGAGATTACTATATTTTAGTGATTCTACTAGACACTGGAGATAGAGAGATAATAGTGACCCAATCCCTCTCCTCCTGAACTCATAGCCACTTTGGTGACAACAGAAGTACAGAGTTAAGTATATATTCCAGAACACAGGAGCATAGATAAAGGGGAGAAAAGGGCTTTGCTAGTCTTTTTCTTTAATTCTCTTGTTTCATCCCAAAGGAGATTAATGAACACATCCAAGGACATGGAGATTATAATCTGTAGACCTAGGGAAGCCAGATCCCCTTATTCTGGATTCTTTGCTCTTTTCACTGCATTGTAGAGAATGTGGCATAATGGGATGGGGATTAAACAGAATAAGATCTATTAAACAGATTTAACACAATGCCACCAGATGAGATAATATATTTAAATTGTTTTACAACTGAACTGAATTCCCTATTTGAAAGTTGGATTTATGAAATTGGAGGTCAGCAGCCAGCTTAAAGCAGGATAGCTACAGGCAAGAATTATTCACAAATTAAAAAACAATGACAGTTAAATGTGGTGGGTGGGGTAGGGCTCTCTTACAATTGTGGGAATTAAAAAAAAAAAAAAAAAAGCAGAGGAAGTGACTTATCCAGAATCATATTCTTAGTGAGTTGGAGAATTAGAACTAGAATTCTGTGCTCCCAACTAAATCAGTTCCATTGCCTAATGTCCCTTCTAGTTCCTTTAAGATTAGAGAGATATTTCAGATGCTATTATCCAGAGAAGCTATTTCCATCCTTCTCTAAAATCTACCACACCCAGTCCTTCCTCCAGGAAGTCAGAGACTGTGTGGGATACTACTTGAGCAGAGAGCCAGAAGCCCCATTTTATACCATGACTATTATTTTTTTCCCTCATCACAGTTTTTTGCCAGAGACTGAACCTTAAAACCATGACCCTTTTAACCTTCTCCCCTTTTCCCCCCTTTTGCCAAAAGACTGAACCTTAACCCTTTTCACCTTCCCCTTCCCCACCCTGACACAAATATCTGAATATCTAAGAACAACCACTGCATATTCCAGCATAAGCATGCAGAACGACAAGCCTCAGGAAACTACAAGATATCATTGTTCTACTCCACCCTTGGAGCCCCTAACCTTTGACACCTGACCCCCACCCCTCATTTCAGAGTGTCACACCCCATCTGTCTTCTTGCTCAATGTGCTGTTACTACATTGTGGTCATCTGCCTATATATACTCTGTGCAAACTCAATAAACTCGAGACATAATCTACCATAACCTAGAGTTGTCTCCTTCCTCTCTGCGATCCTGTCCCCAGACCTCTGTGTCTCCCCAGGCCATTCGGCCTTACGAGCTCTGCTCCCCCAGCTTATGTCCTGCTCGCTTGACCCACATTGATGACCTGCTGGTCAGGTCAGTTTTTGCTAAGTATGCTTAAAAAAAAAAAAAAAGAATATTGTAGACAGATATATTCTCTTTCCTTTCTGTTCTCATTGAGATGCTAAGGAATAGTGGGACACTTGAAAAACAAAAAATGAACAGAAGACAAGAGATGTTAAGTCAGCAGATAATTTGAACTCTTTACAATTGGCCTCTAAATAAGCTCCTTGGGAAAGAGAAATGAACAGGAAATGAAAAAGAAAAAAGATAGAAGATGTCAAAGCAGGAAGGAACATTCCCACACATAATATCCAATTTGAAAGGACCTTAATAAGAAAACAAAGAATGTCACATATAGAGAACTGATAGAGCCAATATTTTCCTGATTCTTTCCTTGACTTTTCTTTCTACCACTTTCCCTCCCTTCCCTGTCTCTTCCTTCACCTATTTTGTTGAGGACAGCACCATCTTAGTATTAAGATTTCCAAATACCTACTCATCTGTGTCTCTTATCCCCTAATATCCAATTGTTGTGAAGACCTGTTGATTTAACCTTTTTTAACATCTCTCAAATCTGTCCCCTTCTATCTTCTGATACTTCCACCTCTCTGTTTTACCACCTCACACCTTGAATACTTCATAACTTGGTAGTTTGTTTGTCTGCTTCAAATCTTTCTGCTGTCACCCATTCTCTACTCAACCACAAAAGTGATTTTCCTAAAATACATTTTCAACCTTGACATTTCCTTTCTCAATAAATTCAGGTGGCTCTCTTGGATTAAGTTAAATATAAAATTCTATTTCTCATCCAAAGCCCTTCATAACTTAGGCTCCTCCTACCTTTCATGCATGACTTTAACTTACTCCATACCATATACTTTTAAATACACTAACTTTGGCTTCCTTGATATTCTATGTATGAGACACCTAGAAATTAAGTATGGCTGTCCTTTATGCCTGAAATGCTCTCCATCCTGATCTCTGCCTCCTGTCTTATTTTTAAAGTCCTATTTAAAATCCCATCTTCTACATGAAGCCTTTACTAATTCCTCTTAATTCTATTGCCTTTGTTCTATTGCATTTTATTGCTCCTGTGGATAGTTTGTTTATTCATATTTGTTTGCTTGTTATTTTTCCAATTAGATTATAAGCTTCTTGAGGACAGTGACTGCCTTTGTGTCTCTTTTTGTATCCCCAGTACTTAACAACAAATCTGAGAAATTATGAGTATTTACTAGATTTTTATAGATCTACACTGCTTGTTATTTTTTTCTCTCCTGCTAAATTTTAATTAGAAATTCATTTAATTAGATTGAGAAGAGGAAGGTAAAAAAGCATTTATATATTACCCAGAAAAGTGCCAGGCACTTTACAAATATGATCTCTGAGGTACATGCTATTATTATACTAATTTTACCGTTGAGGATACAGACGCTTGGTCAGTTGACCAGGGTTACACAGCTACGTGCAGACACAATAAATGATAAAGGTTGAATTTGAACTCAGGTTTTCTTGGAAACAGGACCAGTGCTCTAACCATTGCTTTCACTAGCTTCCTTAAAATGGAAAAAAAAGATATTTAAAAAATAAATCAAGGTTTATATGGATATGTCATTCATATATCATTATAAGTTAATTTAACCATTTCAGGCTGCTTCTAACTCCTGATAGGAATTTTTATTTCCGGATTTGAGTTCCATTGAGTACATAGGGGAAGTCTAGTCATATATGTCTGTATAAAACTCAAGGGAGTCTAAGGTGAGAGATACCAGGAACTAAGAGGCAATTGAGAGATGGAGATGGGTGGGCAATATTCATAATTTCTATCTATTTCTGGATTTCTTTCTCATTTTTTTTTCTAATTAGACCTGTGGCCCAGGGATGAGAAGCAAAATGCTATTCTTAGACTCCAATGTACAGCTAGAGCCCCCTACTACAAAACATATCAGCTACTATGATGCTGGATGACTCCACTAGTCAGTGTCTCACTTCCATCATTTATCTCCATGTGTTGTTGCTATGAAATGGCTTTGCAAACTGCCACATTTCTGCCTTTTCTTTCTGTATTACTTTCAACATGTCTAACTCCTAACTCCTAATTTAACACTCCTAAATCCTATTCCTGGGACCTAACATTCAGTGGTCTCTTTGTGATAATAAAGGTTTTCTATGCTTCAAAGGGAGCTAGGGTAAAGAATACATGAGTTCAAATGTGACCTCAGATGTTTACTAGCTGTGTGTAAGTCATTAACTTCACAGTTTCTTCATCTACGAAATAGTGACAATGATAGCATTTCCCAGATTTGTTGTGAAAATAAAAATGAGACATTTGTAAAGTATTTTGCAACCTTAAACTTTTATAAATGCTAATTATATTATTAGCTTGGGGTCTCATTATTAGTCTGGGTTCCCAACCTCTTCTGTCTTTCTCATTTTCCTATTCCTCCATCATCTATTTCATTACCCCTGGCAAGATGAATTTTGCATTCAAGATTGTCATGAATAAATTCTGGAAGAGAAAAACACATTGGTAAGTTGATTGGGGGACAAGGATAGAAACTTTTCTTGTCATTATTTTACATCTGGCTATTTGCCCTTTAGTAGAATCATTACCATTCTTTGTGCTCAGCCTCCTAATTATAAGTGGACAAATGGAATCTTAGGATGCTTGAAATGGAAGAAAACTTTAACATGACTGAATTGCATAACTAAGAGGGATTTAAGAATAGAAAATAGAGAAGATATCAGAACTTAAAGAGAATTTAGAGAAAAAAGAATGGTAGACTAGCCTCAGAGGCAATGAGTGTGGTTAAAAAAAAAAAGAGAGCATTAGATTTATAACTAATATTCTAAATCTGGCTGTTATCTACTACCTATATACCTTTGGCATCTAACCTCCTGATATCTCTGTTTCCTCACCAATGAAGTAACTCAGAAAAACTAAAAAGTGCCTTCCAGTTCATAAACCTGTAAATATAAAAGTTGAATTTGAAACCAAGGAGAGATTTTAAAATAGAGAATCTGAAACTTGGGAGGGAGCCCAAAATCTAGAATGTCAATGATACTTCAGACAGAATGCTTCCCAACCATGTTATTTTATAGAGGAAGGAATCAAGCCAATAGAAGTGACTTGAACAAGATGATAGAGTGAGGTAATGTCAGATCTAAGAACAGACCACAGGTTGTTGATTCCAAGACCAAGTTCTTTCCGCATCATCCTCTACTTTTGTTTTACCCAAGGTAGTCTCCTGCTATTATTTAGCACATAAAGTTATTGGAAGGCTAGAATCAGATCAATCAGTGTAGTTACTTCAGAAGTGAATTATACCCAGAAAGGAAAAGGCATTACTTGAAGCTGGGCTGAGCTATTTTTAGTGTAAACAGCCCTCCAGCTGCTCAGGCTGCACCATCCTGAGATTAATGATGGCTTGCCAAGTCGGCACCTGCTGAAAAGTTTGTTCTACAGCAAAGTCAAGGAAAGTATTGGAGTCTGTGTGCAGAATGAGCTAAAAATTTAGAGTAATTTAAGGATTTACCTTAACCTAAGACAAAATCACCTAGAGCAGGCCAAATGTGTACCTTATGCATAAATAAAAGAAATCCTAGGTCATAATTATATCCCTTAATTCATCATTCAACAATCACTTGCTATCTATGCCAAGTCAAGGTTTAAATGTGACAGAAATGTAAATTTCAGGACTCAATCCATGCTCTCCTATATCTAACATATTATTATAAACCTTATATCCTTTACACTAAGTTCATGATGGAAATGTAAAAAAAAAAAAAAAAAAGTATGTTGGTTTGGGGCCAAAGGAAATATTATCAACAGGGAATCTAGAAAGTCTTCTTAGATATAATAGTATTTAAAGGATAAGTACAAATTTGATGGTCCATTCTAGCCATAAAGAGTTACATGGGAAGGAAGGCTCAGTATGTGGTGGAAGTTTCAAGGAGAAGTCTAGGTTAGCTAACACTTAAAATGCTTAGAAGATACTAGAATATTAGATTAAAATGAGGGATATTTCTAGATTTAGGAGCCATGAATGTTAGGTAAAAATGGGAGAACTTAACTTGGAAAGCAAAAGAGAGTATTGAAGCATCTTTGAATGGAAGGATACATCATTAGCCTGATGTAAAAATATAGTTTGCTATTAGGAGGTTAAATATTGAGTAAAAGTAATTAGGAAGTAAAGATAGAAAAAAAAACTTTAGTGGAAGTTCTCAAAATTATCAGACTTAATGGTTATAAAAGTATCTTATAGAGTGAAATCAGTGGTAAGAGCTAGAAAGGCAGGAGTAGGAGGAGGGCATATTCAAGGTCTGATACAAAAAAAAATAGACTTGGCAGGACTGTCTGTGAGAAAAGATGAAGTGATAAAAGTCAGAGATATCACTAATATGTGTAATATGAGAAAATCAGCAAATGGATAATGAAGGCAGTTGAGTCTATCTAGAATAAAAGGCTGAAAGCCAGGAAATATCCCTAGCACAGAACAACAGCTTAGACATTCATAAAATGCATTTTATTTGATGTTGGAGTCAGTATGGTGAAGAGTCAAACTGCCAAACATCTCCCCAATCTTCTTCTCCAAAATAAACCAAATCAAATATTGACATCTTTCATAGGTTATATGTTACACAGGGCAGTCCTTTGAATCAACATCTCCTAGTATATAGAGTTAAACTATATATAATATATATATTTTATATATTATATTTATATATATAATATATGTATATATATTATATATATAATATATATATACATATATATGTGTATAGATATATACATACATACATATATATATATATATACACAAACCCCAGTCTCTCACAAAGAGAATAACTGCTTTGGTCAAGGAGACATCCTGCTCTTGAGCAGGACCTGTGTCTCTGAGTCAGGGTTATGTCCACTGATGCAATTTTATTTTACAGAGAGCCCCCAAAGAGCTACAGTCATGTCTTTCCTAACTCTCAAGATCCAGCCTCAACCTCTTGCTCAAATTGCTCCTACTTCAATAATCCCTCACTTTTCAGCTCCCCTTTTTATATTGTTTTCCTCCTACAATAGAATGTAAGCTAGTTGAAGTTAGAATTGTGTTGTTTGCTTGATTTAATTTTTTCCAATGCATAGGAAATATATGGCACGTGATAAGTGCTTATTACATTCTCTATCTACTACCTAAATAGTCTCAATTTGGTAAACATGTTACCTATAGCATAGTATCTTTGAGGATTCAAAAAAGACTATGCTAATCTATCAATATAATTTTTGTTCCAACATAAGAACTTGCATAATGAATATTTTTCCATGCTGCCCACAAACCACTGTTTAAACCTTTAACTATAAAATATCCTTCCAGAACTTTTGTTGATTTTGTTTTTTGTTTTATAAATGGCAATCTAAATTAGTTCCATAAAAGGACATTTACTTAAGGTTTAATTTTTTAAGAAAAATATTTAATAACAGTAACTTTTTCAAATTTGGAAATATTTTACTTTTAATTTATCATGGAATCTGAAGGAGACTGGAAGAGAAATGTGTTCTTTTTTTGATACATAGAATTGCCAGTGTTCTCCCTCCCCAATTCTACTATATTTAACTATTTAACAATTTTTCTCTCCTGGAACTTGCCTTAAATGATGTCCTCAATGCAGTATTCACACAGCTGAACCTAGTTTTCCTAGGTCTATCCTCTTCTCCCATTGGCAAGCTCCTCTAGAACCTCCATTTTGGGAAATGTCACAGGCTTATCAACTTTCATTCTCCTTCTGGCTGCACTTTATGTTTATAGCAAAGCTTCTTTAACTGTGGATCATGACTCCATACAGGGTTACAAAAGTAAAAGTGAGGGGTCATAGAATTATGATTTTTTCATCAATAAATATTTGATTTGTATAGCTATTATATATATATATGTATGTATACATATACATATATAGGCATATATACATATATACACAATATACACATACACACATGCACACATATACATATACACACATACGCACACACACACACATATATATATAATCTCCAGGGTCATGTAGAAATGTCTCAGGCCAAAAGTGGTCACAAGTGAAATAAGTTTCAGAAGCCCAGCTATATCACACTTACTATACTCCAGAAAATATGTTGGGACAATCCTGAGTATCACACTCACTGAGATGACCTGGGTTCTCCAAAAAGTACAATGCATTGATAGGTCCTACCAAACTGGAAAGCTATTCTTTTCTTTGGGTTACTTTCAATTGGTCAATGTTCCTTGTATTGATTCATTTCAGGATGTTTTACCTGCACCTTCTTCAATAGAATACAAGCTCTCTGAAGGCAGAATCTGTGTTTCCGTCTGTCCTCTCCATCCCTAACACCCCGAAACAAAACTTGGCATGTAAGGAATAATTTGATGAAGAATGATCAAATTGAATTAATAAAGTCTTCACATAAAGACTAGAAAGTCTCAAAAGACATCAAGGGGTTGTGGAAAGCTCCCTGATTTGTGAATCTTTTCATCCAAGCTAGTAACCCTGGCCACTTTTGTGCCATCAGACAACTCACTGAGCCTAATTCTCCCAGTCTTCCTATCTTTATTTTGTAAATGAAGAAGTTGGATTGGAGCCTATGAAAACTCTTACCATTCTAAGATTTATGATTATAGTTTAACAGGAGTGAATAGGATGTGATCCTAATTTAGTAGATAAGCACTAACATGGAACTAAATATGTGAGCTTGGTTCTTTGGAGAGGGATACAAGCTCAGACATCATGCTAAGACAGTTTTGGGCAAAGACTCCTTAATCTCTTTGATGGGGACAGAGAAAGATGTCAAAGATGACTGACAACAATGCAAAAGAAAGCTGCTCATTTTGGGTTTAAGGGGATTGAGAAGAGATGACTTCTGACCTCTTGAAATCTGGCTTTAGTGTTGGAGGAACTTTCAGAGCAAAGATCCAATCTGTGGGTTCTTCCTCACATATTCCCACTCCTAGCTCCACAAGAGATAAGGGAGGACTGGAGATTAGGGATCCCCCAAGCACTGTTACGTTCTCATTTTAACATGAAAAGTTTTGGCTCCAGGAGAAAGATTTCTGTTTGTTTTCTAGGCAAATTAAATTATGGATACAGTGTATGAAAGCAAGGGGAGCCTGCAATCTGCTTCAGTGAAGGAAACACTCCTGCTGATAAAATTAATCCATTCTGCCATTGATCACTCTTTTAAGTTCAAAGACATCAATATAGGAAAGGTTATAATTGCAAGATGTTTATGTTCTCTTGGGTCTAGATCATATGAATAAGCAACTTCTATAATAGAGGGCCTGGCCAGTGATGGGCAGGCCTTAGGAGGGTGTGTAGGACACCTAGTGCTCTAGAGCATGAAGTGTCAGCCTGTAATTGACCTAGTGGGTAAAGATGTGGAGTCAGTAAGAACTGAACTCAAATCTGGACTTAAATGCTAACCAGGTCTGTGACCCTAAACAAGTGACTTAACTTTTCTTATTTTCCATTTCTTTCTCTGTGAAAAGGGCATAATACTAGAACCTACTTCATAGAGCAGTTGTTAAGATCAAATGAATTTGTAGGTGTAAAAAAGTCTTAGCAAACTGCACAGTTTGATACAAATGGTGATTCTTATTATTATCCACATCAGTAAAAGCAGCATTATTTATTGCTGTTAGATTTTCCTTTGAAAAGTTTGTGACTATGGAAAGTGGAGGGGCTCAGTGAATGTACAAGTATTCTGTGAAGAGTTCTTATGAGTTGCTACCTGGTGAAGAGAATACTTTGGATTGGCTGTAGGACTGGGGCTGAATGTGAAATGTAAGGGATTAAGTCACTAGATTGCTTTCTTTCTTAGTGATGATTGAGGTAAGCTTTGCTATTAACCTTGAGGATGTGGGGAAGAATAGAGACAGAGATAGGGAGACAGAGACAGAGACAGACAGAGAGATAAAGACTGAGAGAGACAGAGACACACATATGCATACATAGAGAGAGAGAGAGACAGAGACAGAGAGACAGAGAAAGAGAGAGACAGACAGAGAGAGAGAAAGAGAGAGAAGGAAGGAAGGAGAGAGGGAGGGAGGGAGGAAGGGAAAAAGAGAGAGAAAAGAGAACAACAATGTACTCTCCCCACCCTAGCCAATACAATATGTTGAACATGGCATGACTGATTTTTCTATCCCAATCATGAACAGGCAACCTCCCTGATGTTAAAGAAGTGATTTTAGTTCGAATGTAGTTCAAAGTGAGATCCTTTCTAATCTTGAAATTCCATGTTTTTGTTTTATTGAGGTAACGAGTTGCAATTGGACTTGGCCTTAGAAGCTATCTCTATAGGAATGACAGATGAAAGAAAATATTCACAGTGGACGATGGGATATAACATGACACTTCTCACAACACAGAAAAATCTTGGCTCAGAGGAATTAGGAGTTAGGAGAATGATAGCAGAGATCTGCTTTGTCATATAAAGACTTTCTTCAAATCTCCCAGTCCTTCTGGAGGGATTTATAGAATCCCCTGGAGGTACTGCCAAGTGCAAAAGGCTTCCATTGTAATCCTGGAGATGCAGCTGTGACCTGAGCCCTAATCAAGATAAACTGGAGATATGAGTCAACTCCATGACAATTGCATTGAACCTCTGAGCCCAAATGACTTCCTTCTTGAAAATAGGCACAGTATTTATAATTGTTATTAGTCTTTCAAAGATGAAGACCAGTGATATCCCATATGATTTCTTGACTTGTGCAGGAATGAGATTTATGTGAGTCAAAGGTGCATGAAATTGTCAGCCTCATTCTCCCTTGCTGAGTCATGGAAGTCCAGTGACAAGGCAAAAGTCAAGATAACTGATAATGGCCAGGATGCTGTAGGTGACCTTAGTGCTTTTATTTCTGACCAAGCTCTAAGACATGCACAGAATATGTTCAGTCATCTTCATGGCTTTCATGCTCTCCTTCCATAGGAGAAACTCTTCCCATGCTTAGAGTAACCATCCCCTTAAGCCATTAGCTGGTTTGAGGTCCATGCTTGCCATCAACCCGATTTATCCTGCTAAGATGGTTTATTATGTGACTATGCATGCTACAGCTTTTTGGAGTATCTTGGAGTGGAGTTAATCAGGGGGATCCAAAAGGTGGATGAGCAGTCCTGAAAAAGGTGTAGCAACCCTCACAACAGAGATCTCCTGAACACCTCACCCAGGTTGATTGAGAGACAATGGACCACCAGACCCTTTTCTTGTCTGCTTATCTAAAGTGTTTTGCCTAGCAGGGATGACTGACTCATTATCAGTGGGAGTGTAAGAATAGGTAAAGACCTCATCTCCGTTTGATTGAAAAGCTTTTTTGAAGCCTTAATCATTAGGGGGAAAGTGTTCTTGTGCCAGATATTCTAAGGAGATCTGATGCAGAAGCTTTCCCAGAGAACTTTGGTAAGCTTTTAATTAACTAAACTTTTAAGATCCATTATAGGCTGTTCTCAGGTGTTGGAGGAAAATGAAAATGTTCTCCCAGCAGAAAAACATAGTTTGAATGATGGATGATATGACACACTTGTGTGAGTTCCCTTGAGGAGTTTTGAGTCACTAGTATTCAGGTGACATAAGGAGCCATAGCTCACCGTGTAGGGGCTAAGAACAGGTTCTGATAATTTTTGCCCAAAATCTTAGCCATGTATCTTTGTGATGTTCTTCATTTTACACTTGGATCATTTCATATCATGAAGTTCCATAATAGCATCCTGTGGATGTCTGAAGTGTGTTAGGGAAAGAATTCAAAAATTGAATTTTCATCTTGGTCCCTGAAGGAAGGGCCCAAAGGAAAATAGGCAATCATTTATATCATCACTGAGATTGGAAAATATTGTGTTACTCACAAAGTACTTTAACAGAAAGGTGTCAAACACTCCATCTGCATGTCAAGCAGCCAGCAACACCCTTGAGTGCAGCACAATCCAAAATAAACTGTATTTGGGTAGAGTAGAGAAAGCACTCACCTGAGCTCTCCCAATATTCCCCTCCAAACAACTTGGAAATGCTTTTTTTTTTAAAATTGAATTCTGGAGTGGCAGAAGGAAAGAAAAGTCAAAGTGAAGTAGTCACACACAGAAAAATAATGTTGCAAAGAGAGACATGGTGGAGGAGGCTAGAAAAGAACCCACATGGATGAAACACCAATAGTGAGATAAGATGGTGGGGAAAGAAACAGCAGGAGCTTCAGAAGTTCTCAAATATAGATGGGAAGAAAAACTTCTCAAAAAGAAATTAAAGGGACTTATGAAGTGTTAAGAAGAATGAGCACCTCTGGTGGGAGAATTTGCTAAGTACTTTTAAGGGTTTCTCATCCACTTTATTTTGGATTGTTCAAGAAGCTGTAGCATGTGTTGGTCACTTCCTGGGTAAAGCATTTCAGCAGACACCTTAGCTTGGTTCAAGGTAATTGACAGGGCTCAAACCATCAGTGAGGGAGGGGGAATGTCTAACTCTAGTGTGCGAAGCTTTCCCAGAATGGGCAGATGAGAACAATTTGTTCCAAGGGCCATAAAAGCAGCTGAATCAGATACTTTGGAGTACTTAAAACTTCATCAGCCATCAAAGACACAAAAGTCATCCACTGCATGCCAGGAAATCTCCAGTAATCTTGACTGCTGTCTTGCCACTGGACTTTTGGTGACTCAGTAAGAGGGAATGAGTCTGAAAACTTTGTGTAACTCTACCTCACATAAAGTCAATTCAAACTCAAGTCAAGACATCACCCTTGATTCAGTGGTACTCTTCAAAAATAAAGGATCAAAAAAAAAAACAAACAAAAAAAAAACAAATTAAAACTAAAACAAAACAAAACAAAACAAACAAACAAACAAAAAACAATCACAGTGTACTCCTGAACTAGCACTCAAACCAGGACTAGATACTGTTTAACAACTCAACTCCTTTGCCAATACCATTTGAGGTATTGGCACTTTTGGTCAAAAAAGGTAGGAGCTCTGAGGAGCAGTATCATTTCTGGACCTAAGAAATCAGAGACCTTTCAGAACAGTATCATTCCCAGTTCCAAGAGAGGAAGAGTTGAGGAGCAGAATTGATTGCAGTCCCAACAGATCAGGAGCTTTTCTTGGGTCATAAACAGAGTATAAACCAATACATTAGTGATCACACCTTTCCTCAGATTACAACATCTTGTAAACAAAAACAACAAAAAATCTCCATATCCCATATGTAAATTTTAAAATGGTAATTCATGTTGGTGAAGTTGTGAACTGATTTAGCCATTGTGGAGAGCATTTAGGAACTATGCCCAAATAGTTATAAAACTGTGTATATCCTTTGTTCTAATAGTATCTGCATCCCAGAGAGATTATGAAAGAAAGAAAAGGATCCACAAGTGAAAAAATGTTTTAGCCATTTTTTTAGTGGCAAAGAACTGGAAAGAGTGAATGCCAATCAGTTGGGGAAGGGCTGAATAAGTTATGATATATGAATGTAATGGAATATCATTGTTTTATTAAAAAATTGATGAGCAGGTTGATTTAAGAAAAGACTGGAAAGAACTATATGAACTGATGCTGAATGAAGTAAGCAGAACTAGTAGAGTGGTACACATAGTAACAACAATATTATATGATGATCAATTATGATACACTTAACTCTTTTCTGCAACATCGTGATCCAAGAACATGTCAATAGATATGAGATGGAAAATGCCATCTGCATCCAGAAGGAGAATTGTGGAAACTAAATATGGATCAAAGTATACAATTTTCATCTTTTATTATTTTCTTTTTCTTTCTAGTTTTTCCCTTTTGTTTTGATTTTTCTTTCACAACACAACAAAGATGAAATGTGTTTTGTTTTATTTTTTTAAATAACAATGCAAAAAAATTCTGAAGTAAGAGACAGCAATCCTCCCCTTCAGACCAGGAACATGGTGCAATATTAACTGAAAGTTCCAAATCAAGATATAGAGTGAAAAAATGAGCAAATAATATCAAAAAAATAAAGTTGATCATAAAAGGTTACAAAACTGATAGGGAAGATAAAAGACAAATTCAGAAGAAGACAATGAAATCAAACAGCTAAAAGAAAAGACTTTTTAAAAAGTGAATTGGGCACAATACCAATAGGAATTTCTGAAACAGTCAAAAACAAAAGACTTTCAAAATTAAATAAGAGTGGTAAAGAAAAATTAAGAATAGTAAAGAAAGCAAAGAAAGAAAATTGTAAAAAGACAATTAATAGCTTGATAAAAGAGACACAAGATAAATAATTACTAAAATAGCACCTTACAATGATTAGCCAAATAGAAAAGGAGGTACAAAACACTTACTGAACAAAATCATTTCAGTACTTCAAGTGCTATTAGGGTGGCAGAGAGAAAGAAACACTCTGAAACTCTCCCAAATGACTCTCCAGACAACTAGAAATTGGAAAATAAAATGTTCAATAGTAAATGATAAACATTATTTTTTATATAGAATTGGGAGAAATATTATTTTAAAAGAGAAAAAAACAAATATTAAAATGCTTGAAATTCAGATTCCAAGTAATGATCTAGTAATAGTAGACATATTTAAATAAATTATTGAAGAAAACTTCCCTAAAATCCTAGAACTAAATGATAAAATAGAAATTCAAAGAATTTACTGATCACTCTGGAAAGAGATCCAAAATGAAAACTTCCAGAAACAGTGTAACAAAGTTTCTTCTTTAGAGCCTCCCAAACACTGAGCTAACTCTGGCAATCAGTGTGTCAATCTCATTATCAATGTGAACATCACTGAAAATATACTGCCAAGATAAGAAAAAATCCACAGCCTTCAAAACTTCACCATTTACTGTAACTGATAGTTCCACATATGGATGGTGTGGTGCTGACTGTTTTCCCGGCATTAATTGTTAGGCCAAATTTAACACAAGCAGCAGAGAATTGATCCATACTTTCTTGTTTCTCAGCTTCTAAAGCAAATACCCAGTAAACAACATAACTGGGAAAGCGAATGGGATAAACTCATCCAGAAAATGCATGTAGATAATCGAATGAATTGGAAACCAAAATTCAACAATATGTTATTTACAAGAAACACACATGACACAAAGAAAGACAAAATAAGGCATTGGATTAGAATTTATTCTGCTACAACATAAATAGAAAAAGACAGAAGTAGCAATCATGATCTTTTTTTTTTAATAAAGCTTTTTATTTACAAAACATATGAGTGATTTTTCTACATTGACCTTTGCAAAAACTTTTTTCCCAAGCTTTTCCCCTCCTTCCCCCCACCCCCACCCCTAGATGACAGGTAATCTAATATATGCTAAATAGGATAAATTATATGACAAATACAATACATGTATACATATCTATAGACTTGTCTTACTGCACAAGAAACATCAGATCTAGAAAGAGAAGAAGAAAAAACAACCTAAGAAGGAAAACAAAATGCATGGAAATATTCACAGAAAGTGTTAAAATGCTGTGTTGTGGTTCACACTCAGTTCCCACAGGCTTCTCTCTGGATGTATATGACTATCTTCATCGCAGAACAACTAGTTTGAATCACATCATTGTTGAAGAGAACCATGTCCATCAAAATTGATCATCTTATAGTCTTGTTGCTGTGTATAATGTTCTCCTGGTTCTGCAGATTTCACTCAGCATCAGTTCATGCAAGTCTCTCCAGGACTCTCTGAAATCTTCCTGTTGGTCGTTTCTTACAGAACAATAATATTCCATAACATTCATATACCATAATTTATTCAGCCATTCTCCAATTGATGGGCATCCTTTCAATTTCCAGTTTCTTGCCACTACAAAAAGGGCTGCCACAAACATTTTTGCACATGTGGGTCCCTTTCCCACCTTTAAAATCTCTTTGGAGATTTTAATCAAGATATAGAGTGAAAAAATGAGCAAATGATATCAACAAAAATAAAGCCAGTAGAAACATTGCTGGGTCAGATGGTACGCGCAGTTTGATAACTTTTTTAGCATAGTTCCAAATTGCCCTCCAGAATGGTTGGATCCGTTCACAATTCCACCAACAATGTATCAGTGTCCCATTTTTCCCACATCCCCTCCAACAGTTATCATTCTCATTTCCTGTCATTTTAGCCAATCTGACAGGTGTGTAGTGGTATCTCAGAGTTGTCTTAATTTGCATTTCTCTGATCAATAGTGACTTGGAGCACCTTTTCATGTGACCAGAAATAGTTTCAATTTCTTTGTCTGAAAATTTTCTGTTCATATCATTTGACCATTTATCCATTGGAGAATGGCTTGAATTCTTATATATTTGAGTCAATTGCTGATATATTTTAGAAATGAGGCCTTTATCCGAACCTATGGATGTAAAAATATTTTCCCAGTTTACTGCTACCCTTCTAATCTTGTCTGCATTCATTTTGTTTGTACAAAAACTTTTTAACTTGATATAGTCAAACTTATCTATTTTGTGATTAATGATGACCTCTAGTTCTTCTTTGGTCACCAATTCCTTCCCCCTCCACAGGTCTGAGAGGTAAACCATCCTACATTGTTCTAATTTGTTTATAATATCATTCTTTATGCCTAGATCATGAATCCATTTTGACCTTATCTTGGTATATGGTGTTAGGTGTGGGTCAATGCCTAATTTCTTCCATACTAGTTTCCAATTAACCCAGCAGTTTTTGTCAAATAGTGAAATTTTATCCCAAATACTGGGGTCTTTGGGTTTATCAAACATTAGATTACTTTTGTCATTGAGTATTTTGTCCTGTGAACCTAACCTATTCCACTGATCCACTACTCTTTTTCTTATCCAGTCCCAAATGGTTTTGGTGACCACTGCTTTATAATATAGTTTTAGATCTGGTACAGCTAGGCCACCCTCATTTGCATTTTTTTTCATTAATTCCCTTGAAATTCTTGACCTTTTGTTTTTCCAGATGAATTTTGTTGTTATTTTTTCTAGGTCAGTTAAATAATCTCTTGGGAGTTTGATTGGTATAGCACTAAATAGATAGATTAGTTTAGGTAGTATTGCCATCTTTATTATATTCGCTCGACCTATCCAAGAGCACTTGATGTTTTTCCAATTGTTTAGATCTGACTTTATCTGTGTGGAGAGTGTTTTGTAGTTTTGCTCATATAGATCCTGACTTTCCCTTGGCAGATATATTCCCAAATATTTTTATACTATTGATAGTTGCAATCATGATCTAAGACAAAGCAAAAACAAAAATGTATTTCATGATTCTTTATTATAATTAAAGCATATAGTCATATATACTATTATATTAGCATATATTCATTATAAATAATCATAATAATTATAGGAGATAAGCAGGGAAACTATGATTTGGCAAAAGGCACTATAAATAATGAAGAAATCAATACTAAATGATATTCAACAAATGGAATAGTATCCGAATAATTAAAACAAAAAAAAATAATTAATTACAAGAGGAAATACACAATACATACACTGTAAAACATACAATACTAGTGGGAGATCTCAACATTCCCCTCAAAGAATTAGATCTGAGCATAAAATAAATAATAAAGAAAGGCAAAGAGGATAGAACCTTAGAAAATTTAGATATGATACAATAGACCTACTTCTAATGAAAAATGAATGAGAAAAGCAAGCTTTTTTATAGTACATTTACTTAAAATAATGACCACATATTAGAACATAAATACTTCACAGCCAAATGCAAAAAAACAGAATTTTAATACACACTTTTCAGACTATAATTAAACTAAAAATTATATTTAATAAAAATTGATGGAGTAAAAGTTTAAAATCATATGGAACACTAAATAATCTAATTATAAAAATGATTGGTTCAAGAAACAAAACATAAAAAGTTAATAATTTTATTCAATTGAATAATAAAAATAAAAAGGCATTCCAAAATTTGTGAGATGCATTCAAGGCATCTTAAGGGAATATTTATATCTCTAACTTCATATGCCTATTTGTAAATATGTGGATATTTATTTATATACACATACACACAAAGATAGAATATCAATTAATTGGCATATAATAAAAAATAGAAAAGGAATACATTTTAAAACCCCCAATTAATCACCCAAATGAAATTACTAAAAAGGAGATCAATAAATATTGAAAATTTTATTTAAAAACACTTTGAACAAAGAATAAAACTAGGGACTGGTTGCATGCTAGAAAACAATAAAATAGGTCACATATGGTTAATTACTTTTTTTTTAAAGGAATAAAATCAAATATCTAATATCTAAAATGAAAATGGTGAATGCATCATTCATGAACATAAAACTAAAACAGCTACTAGGAGTTCTGTTGCATATTATATGGTAGTAAAACTGACAATCAAAGTGAAATGAATGAATATATACAGAAATATAAACTGCCCAGATTTACAGAAAAGGAAATAGAATACTAAAATAGCCTTATTTTTAAAAAATGAAATTGAAAATGTCATCGATGAGTTCCATAAGAAAATATCCCCAGAAACATAGATCTATGGGTGAATTCTATGAAAATTTAAGGAATAATCATTCCTAGGACCATATATACTGTTTGAAAAAAAATAGATAAATGAGTCTAAGAATATTATCTTTATGTCAAAGAATGATTTGATACCTATAGGAAAATTATTGTCCAGTTTAATAAATATTGATGCAAAATTTTAATAAAATAATAGAAAGGTGTTTAGAGCAATATATCATAAACATCATATACTCTGACCAGGTATGCTTTATACCAGGAATGCAATGCTGGTTCAATATTAGGAAAACTATCAGTATCATTGACTATATCAACAACAATTTTAAAAAGCACATGATTATATCAACAGATGCAGAAAGTCTTTCATAAAATACAATACCCATTTCTACTAAAAACATTCAAGAATATAGCAACCAATGGAGGCGTGCTTTTTTTCTTTTTCTTTTTCTTTTTTTTTTTGATGTATACTTTTTTCCTTTTTTTATTAATACTTTTTATTTGCAAAACATATGTATGGGTAATTCTTCAACATTAACCCTTACAAAGCTTTCTGTTACAAATTTTCCCCCCTGCTCCCCACCCCTCCCCTAGATGGCAGGATAGCCAATACATGTTAATTATGTTTAATACTTAATACTTAACAAATCGAATATATGTATACTTATTTCCACACATCACACCTGTGCAGGAGAAATTGTATCTACAAGAAAGAATAATCAGATAAAGGAAATACAATACAAGCAAACATCAATAGAGAGCATGAAAATGATATGTTGTGGTCCACATTTCACATCCCTCTCTCTGAGTGTACATGGCTTTCTTCACTGAACAACTGGAACTTGTTTGAAGCATTTCATTGTTGAAGAGAGTCATGTCCACCAGAACTGGTCATCATATACTATTGTTGTTGCCATTAAAAATGATCTCCTGGACTTACATGAACTGATGCTGAGTGAAATGAGCAGAACCAGGAGATCATTATACACGGCAACAGCAGTACTATATGACGATCAATTCTGATGGACATGGCTCTCTTCAACAATGAAATGTTTCAAACCACCTCCAATTGTTCACTGAAGAAAGCCATGTACACCCAGAGAGAGGGATGTGAAATGTGGACCACAACATAACATTCTCATACTCCTAGATTGATGTTTGCTTACATTGTGTTTCCTTTATCTGATATATCATTTGTGTAGATAAGATTTTTCTTGCACAACAATGATAAGTTTGGAAATATGTATACATATATTCGATTTGCCAATATTTTAACATAATTTACATGTAGTGGATATCCTGCCATCTAGGGGAGGGGTGGGGATTGGGGGGAAAAATTTGTAATGGACAGCTATGTAAGGGTTATTGTTGAAGAATTACCCACACATATGTTATGCAAATAAAATTAAAAAAAATTATCTCCTGGTTCTGCTCACTTCACTTAGCATCAGTTCATGCAAGTCTCTCCAGGCCTCTCTGAAATCGTCCTGCTGGTCGTTTCTCACAGAACAATAATATTCCATAACATTCATATACCATAATTTATTCAGACACTCTCCAATTGATGGGCATCCATTCAGTTTCCAGTTTCTAGCCACTACAAAAAGAGCTGTCACAAACATTCTTGCACATGTGGGGCCCTTTCCTTCCTTTAAGATCTCTTTGGGATATAAGCCCAATAGAAACACTGCTGGGTATGCACAGTTTGATAACTTTTTGAGCATAGCTCCAAATTACTCTCCAGAATGGTTGGATCCGTTCACAGTTTCACCAACAATGCACCAGTGTCCCAGCCTTCCCTCATCCCCTCCAACACCTGTCATTATCCTTTCCTGTCATTTTAGCTAATATGACAGGTGTGTAGTGGTACCTCAGAGTTGTCTTAATTTGCATTTCTCTGATCAATAATGATTTGGAGCAACTTTTCATATGACTATAAATAGTTTTAATTTCATCATCTGAAAATTGTCTGTTCATATCCTTTGACCATTTATCAATTGAAGAATGGCTTGAATTCTTATAAATATGAGACAATTCTCTATATATCTTAGAGATGAGACCTTTATCAGAACCCTTAAATGTAAAGATGATTTCCCAATTTGATGCTTCCCTTCTAATATTGTCTGCTTTAGTTTTGTTTGTACAGAAACTTTTTAACTTAATATAATCAAAATTATCCATCTGGTGTTCAATTAATAGTTCCAGATCTTCTTTGGACATAAATTTATTCCATCTCCACAGGTCTAAGAGGTAAACAATCCTATGTTCCTCTAATTTGCTTATAATATCGCTCTTTATATCTAGAGCATGAACCTATTTAGATCTTATCTTGGTATGTGGTGTTAGATATGGGTCCAGCCTTAATTTCTTCCATACTAGTTTCCAATTTTCCCCGCAGTTTTTGCTGAATAGTGAGTACTTATCCCAAAAGCTGGGGTCTTTGGGTTTATCAAACACTAAATTGTTAACATTATTATTTAGATTGTCCTGATATCCTACCCTATGCCACTGATCGACTGCTCTATTTCTCAGCCAGTACCACATGGTTTTGATGACTGCTGCTTTATAATATAGTTTTAGATCTGGTACAGCAAGGCCACTTTCATCTGTCTTTTTTTTTTCATTAATTCCCTTGAAATTCTTGACCTTTTGTTCTTCCAAATGAACTTTGCTACTATTTTTTTTTCTAGATCTGTAAAATAATTTCTTGGAAGTTTGATTTGTATGGCACTAAATAAGTTAATTAGTTTAGATAGTATTGTCATTTTTATTATATTCACTCAACCTACCCATGAGCACTTAATGTTTTTCCAATTAACTGGGTCTGATTTTATTTGTGTGGAAAGTGTTTTGTAGTTTAGTTCGTATAGTTTCTGACTTTTTCTTGGCAGATAGATTCCCAAGTATGTTATGTTATCATCCATTATTTTGAATGGAATTTCTTTTTGTATCTCTTGCTGCTGAACTTTGTTGGTAATATATAAAAATGCTAATGATTTTTGTGGATTTATTTTAAATCCTTCAACTTTGCTAAAGTTGTGAATTGTTTCTAGTAGTTTTTGAGTTGAGTCTCTAGGGTTCTCTAACTATAGCATCATGTCATCTGCAAAGAGTGATAGTTTTGTTTCTTCATTACCTACTCTAATTCCTTTTTATCTCTTTTTCTTCTCTTATTGCCAAAGCTAACATTTCTAATACAACATTAAATAATAATGGTGGCAGTGGGCAGCCTTGTTTCACTCCTGATCTTATTGGGAATGGTTCTAGTTTGTCCAATGGAGCCTTTCTTAAAACGATAATTTGTATCTATCTATAATGAAGAGCAGTTGTTATTTGTAATGAGGATAAAACTGAATCCTTTCTAATAAAATCAGCAGTGAAGCAGGAATTTCCATAATTCTCATTATTATTCTATATTGTACTAGAAAAACCATAAAAAAGAAAAAAAGAAATTGAAGAAATAAAAATAGAAAATAAGAAAACGAAACTATCCTTCTTTTGCTAATGATATAATTGTATACTTAGAAAACTATAAAAAATTAACCAAAAAAACTAAGTGAAAAAAATTAACAACTTCAACAGTTACAAGATACAAAATGAACTCAATAAATCATCTGTATTTCCATATATTGCCAACAAAGCCAGTACTAAGAGATACAGATATTCCATGTGGAATAAATGCAGAAAATATAAAATATTTGGAAATCTACTTGCCAAGAAAATAACAAGGATTATATTAACAAAAATATAAAAAACACCACACAAATAAATGCAAATCTAAACAAAAGGAAGAAAAAAATTAATTACTCATGTGTTAGCTGAGTTAACCCAATATAAAAATATTAAAATCATATTTAAGTTAATTGACTTATTCAGTACAATACCAAAATACCAAAAATCATTTTATAGAGCTATAAAAACTAGTTATAGTACTAATTGATCTGTATAATCAAGTAGTCAAAGAAAAGGGACAGGAGGCAGAGCCAAGAGGCAAAGTAAAAGCAGAAAAATCACTGTGTTCCCCCAAAACCATTCCAAATTCTTTTAAATTATGACTCTAAAGGAACAAAAAGGCAAAGTAGAACAATTTTTCGTTGAAGACAACTTCTAGTTGAAAAAAAGACCTGTATTACCAGGAGCAATGTGCAGTCCCAGCATATATCGCTCCAACATAGTCCTGGTCAAGTTCCAACCCTTCTGACCTCTCCATGCCAGCAAAGGAGGAACAGGACAGAGGATAGCACTAGTAGTTTCCAGACCTCTCAGTCCAGAGACACCATATGTTACTTGGAAGATCAAGCAGGAAAGGATTGTAAGCAAGGTGAGAGGACCTTGTGAAAATAGGAGTGAGCATGGGACGCAGGGGCAACAGGGGCAACTTCTGGAGACTCCTCAGAGGTCTCTTTGTTATTACTGAGGAAGGACTCTTGCTCCAGCACACTGAAACTTAATATCCATAATGGAGTGGGGACACTCCTCATACGTCCAGAATAGACAAGAGTTGTTGGGGTTAGATCCCTAAAAGGAGCTTTAAAAAAGCTGCATAAAACCCCTGAATCTTGGGAACATGCATCCTCCACTCCAAAAACAGTACCCTATTTTAAGAAAGAGTTAAAAACAGAGTAATAGGCTGAGACAATGAGCAGACAACAGAAAAAGATTCTGAACATAGTAAATGACTACGGTGACAAGGAAGATCAAAACACACATAAACCTAAAAGAATGATAAATAGAAAACCACGTGAAATATCTCATTGTAAAAACAATGGTCATGGAAATAGATCCAGGAAAAAAAATTAAAATTATTCATCTACCCAAAAAAGTTTTGATCAAAAAAGATCCTATACATCATAGTTCAAGAAATTATCAGGGAAAACTGCTCTGATAATCTAGGATAAGATCAAATATTAATTGAAAGAATACACCAATTACCTCACATTAAAAAAATCCCAAAATGATAACTCCCAGGAATATTACAGCCAAATTTTGTAACTCCCAATCAAGGAGAAAATAATGCAAGCATTTAGAAAGAAACAATTAAAGTATAGTGGAGCTATAGTGACAGTAACAGAAGTTTTAGCAGCTTCTAGACTAAAGAATCAGAGAGCTTTGAATATGATATTTCAGAGAGAATTGGAGCTTGGATTATAACCAAAAATCACCTTTCCACCTAAACTGAGTACAATCCTTCAAGAGAAAGAATCGACTTTTTGATGAAAGAGAGGACTTTCAAACATTTGAGATGAAAAGACCAGAGCTGAATAGAAAATCTGATTTTCAAATACAGAACTCAGGAGGAGCATAAGGAGTTAATCAGGAAAAGGAATATCATAAGGGATTTAATAAAGTTTATCTGTTTACACTCCTACATTGGAGGATGATGCCCATAACTCAAAAGAACTTTCTCATTATTGTGGCAGTTATATAGATAGAGAAATAGGGCACAGATGTGAATTTAATATGAAGGGAACATCTTAAAACATAAAATTAAGGAGTGAGAGAAGACTGTGTGGGAGAAAGGGAAAGGGAGAAGTGGAATGGTGTAAATTATCTGCCATAAAAGAGACAAGTAAAAATTTTTACAGTGGAGAAGATGAGGGGTGGAGGAGGGGGAGGAAATGAACCTTATTCTCATCAGAATTTGCTCAAAGAAGAATAGCATACACATTCAGTAGGGATATAAAAATCTATCACACCCTGCAGGAAAGTAGGCAGGGAGGGGACACGGAAAACGGAGAGGCTGATAGAAAAAAAGGATATATTGGAAGAGGGGGTGGTCAGTAGCAAAACACTTTTGAGGAGGGTCAGAGTGAAAAGAGAGAATAAACAGGGGCAGGTCAATAGAATTGGCAATAGTGATTGAGAAGAGAATTTTGAAGCAAATTTTTCTGATGGAGGACTCATTTCTCAAAACTATACGAAACTGACTCAAATTTCTTTTAAAAAAGTAACTTTCTCAATTGATAAATAGTGAAATGATATGAATTATGTACAAAGAGCTATAAAATCATGCACATCATTTGACCTAACAGTACTACTACTAGGCAAGAATCCCAAAATAGATTTTTAAAAAGGAAATTGCATGTATGTATATATATATATATGAATATATATACATATATTTGCAATTTCCTTTTTAATATATATTATGTTATATATCTATACATTATAAACAATATATACAATATATACAAAAATATAAACAAATATGATATAAATAATAAACAAATTATATATATATATATATATATATATGTACAAAAATATTTATAGAGGTTCTCTTCTCAGGGCAAAGATAGGAAATTAAACGGATGCCCATCAATTAAAAAATAAATGAATAAATTGTGGTATGTGATTGTGATGAATTATTAGTCCATGGGAAATGAGAAGCAGGATGCTCTCAGAAACCATCCATGAACTCAAGCAAAGTAAAATGTACTGTGTACAAAATAAGAGAATTGTTGTAGGATTATCATCTGTGAATGACTTTTCAGCAATACAATGATCCATGACTACTCTGAAGCACTTTTGATAAAAAATGCTATCAATATCCTTAGAAAGAATTGATTGTGTATGAAATATACATATATATGTGTATACTTATATATATAAGTATACTATTTTCTCTTCTTTATTTTTCTTCAGTCTTTTAGGGGGAGATCTATGTTTTATTTAACAACATAACTTATATGGGAATGTTTTGCATAATTTTATGTGTGCATCTTAATAGAAAGTGAAAGTGAAGAGGAAGGTAGTGAATGTGGATCTCAAAATTTTAAAATTAAGGGTAAAAACTTATTTTACATAAAGCTGGGTAGAAGAAAAATATGAAATCAAAAAAAAACAAAAGGGACAAATCTATTTGTAGAAAAATATTTATATTTTGCTAACAAAGAATTGGAAATAAAACTAATGCCCATCAATTGGAGAATAATGGAACAAATTGTGTTCTATGATTGTGATGGAATATTATTGTGCTAATTGTAATGACAAGCAGTGTGGTTTCAGAAAAACCTAGAAAGCCTCCTGTGACTGATACAAAGTGAAGTGAGCAGAACCAGGACAACATTGTACTCAATAATAACAATATTGTAAGGATGATCAATTATGAAAGAGTTAGCTACTCTGATCAAGACAATGCTCCAAAGCAATTTCAAAGGACCCATTATAAAATATCATATGTACCTCCAAAAAAAGAACTAATGTATTCTGTATGCAGATTGAAGCATATTTTAAAAGCTTATTTGTTTTTATTGCTTTATCTTATTTGTGTTTTCTTTTACAACATGTCAAATACGGATATGAAAGTTTGACTTTACATGTTATAATAATCTATTCCACTTATCCTCTACTATACTTCTTTTTCAATGCCAGATTGTTCTGATGATTAGTGCTTTATAATACATTTTGAAATCTGGTATTGCTAGGCTACCTTTGTTAGTGTTTTTTCATTGATTCTCTTTATATCCTTGTTCTTTTGTTATTCCACACATTATTTTTTTTAGCTTCACACAATAATTTCAAGTACAGTATTACCTTTGATAATTATTAGTTGAATTATCTTGGGCAAATCCCTCAGTCTCTCAATAGAGTTAAAGCCAATAAGTATTTGTTAAGTGCCTCAAGTGCTGGGTATTTATTCTCATTCCCTTCTACCCTCCTACTCCAAGTTTCAACCTAATTCCACCCAACCCTTCTACTGTATCTTGTTCCATGGTTAATAATCATCCATCTATCTATCTTAAATCTTTTCCTATCCCAATCCTTCCATCTATTATCTCTTACTGAAACAACTTCTCTTTGACAACAAAACCCCCTTTTCTAGTAAAAATTGCATCTGACTCATTCTCCTTAGATTTCCTTGCATACAGTGGGTAAGATTTCTAGTTTCTTCTCCTTTCTCTATCATTCTGTAAGCTTTCTTCCTTTTAAGTAATTCTAATCATATCTACCACCCATTAAAATTCTAGTAGTTATCTCCAGATACCACTCCATCTGGTCTTCCCTTTACTTTTCTTCATAAGTCTGTGATCTAGCTAACATTTTCCCCTCCTCCCCAATTCCTACCCTGACACAAGGGAATTTCAGCATGCAAACTGACTTTCCTTTAAATACCCATATAACTCAATTCCTCACTCTTCCAATTTCTCATGAATTACTTCTCTAGCCCACATCTGCCACCCAAAAATATGGTCATAACTTTGATCTTTCAATGTCCCTCAGGTATACCACTTCTATGTCAAAGAATTTCAAAATTCACAATCTGTTGTGAATCTCCTTCTGTCTTCCTTTACAAAACCCTACTCTTAATTCACACCTTGACCAATAATTTCAGTTCCTTGATTGTATCCCAGGCTAACTCCCCTCTTGCTACTGTCTTCTCTTCTCTTCCTATGGACCCCCTGATGAATCATTTCAATTATCTCCTCTATTCTCTCTTAAATGCTTAGTTTCTTTATCATTTCACAAATTGCTTTCAGCCCTCATCTTGGATAACTCCTATCATTCACAGCCTTTGCTCCTACACACATACTCTTAAATGAAGATGGAGAAAATCACAATGCTATTCAGAATGAGTCTACTACATTTATGTTACAGAACCTTAACTAGCCTCTCATGCTGCCAGGGAACCTTACTATACTCCCTTCTTCAGCTCATTATTCCATTCTCTATAGTAGCTCTTCCCAAACCTTTTCATCCCTTCTTCAAACTCCCATGCTAATTTTCCCCCATGTCTCACCTGAGAGAAAGTAACTCATATTTTACAGAAAAGTGAATGAAATCAAAAACCATTAGTTGCCTCTTCCCTCTTTTCCACCTTTCCCCTCATTTCCTGCAAATCAAATGCCTTCTGCCATAATATCTTCATTCACACCTCTCATAAGATAAAGTGATTTTATTCTTCACCAAAGCTTATTCTTTCACCTGCTTAAGTGATCTCACTTGAAAAAGTCACTTCTAACAAACTGACTCTTTTATCACTCACTCTTTAACTTATTTTTAGACTCTTTATTTTTACTGACTCACTCTTTAGTGAGCACAAAAATGCTGATCTCTTCCTCATTCTGAAAAAAGAACACCTTCACTTGATCTTTTTTCCCGGCTCACTATTGTCCCATATCTCTTCTGACCCTTGAAGCTAAATTCCTTAAAAAGTTTATCTACAAGTGCCTCCACTTCCTTTCCTCTCATTATCTTTTTCACCCTGTGCTATCTGATTTCTGACACCATCATTCAACTAAATCTCTCTCTTCAAAGCTTTTAATGTTCTATTAGTGCCAAATCTAATAGCCTTTTCTCAGTTCTCTTTCTCTATGTCCTCTCTACAGGCTCCAAAACTGTGAATAATTTTCTCCTCTTTGATATTTTGTTCTCTCTAGGTTTTCAGGAGACCATTCTCTTTTGTTCTCCTTCTCATCTGACTTTCCTTTTTCTACCTTTTTTGAAGGATATAAAGGGGAAGAGAATAATTAAGGAACTGAGAATGACACTTAAGTTTTGTACCTGGACAAATGGAAGAATGGTGATATCCTCAATTATAATAGAGATGTTTGAAAGTGGAGAGGCTTTGAACAAAAATAGTGAGTTCAATTTTAGATGTAACTATAAGCCAGTTTCCCTGAGTATGGATTCTGCAAGAAAGCAGGGGAACTTGGAAAGCTGATCACCACAATAGTTTATTAGCCTTACAGGAAATGTTACAAGAGTAGAAATAACTGGGTGGTCCAGTCCAGTGGCATATCAGGGTACATACATAAGCACACACATACCCACACACTCAACCACACTCATACACACACACATAGTAGTTAAGGTAAGAGAAAGAGTGGTAGTCCACAAAGAGAACAAAGAGCCCTCATCCTCACCAAATATCAAAGAACTTTCTTTAGAATGTTTCTGGGAGGAGAGCATCCCTGTGCTGTTTGAGTCTGGGTCTTTCATTAACTCACAAAGGCTTACTAGGAGAGGGATAACTGAAGAGCTCCTGCAAACATTAAATGATATTAGTGTTACCACTAACAGGTCATTTTCAATGGAAATAAGAATACAGACAAGCCTGAACTTGCTACCCAATCGGTGATGATGTTGTATGGAAAATCTAGTTTGAGATGTCTAGTAAGCATTTGGATGTGTATATATATATATGTGTGTGTGTGTGTGTGTGTGTATGTATATATATATGTATGCATATGTATATGTATATATATTTATATTTACATATATATATACATATATATATATATATATATATATAAATAAATGTAGAGGATAGGAAAGAGGTCTGGATTAGCAGGTCTGAGAATCATTTCCATAGAAATAATCATCCACATCATGGAAGCTGATTTCTAATTTCCTGCCTCTACTTCCTCTCTTCATTCACTCCTCCACGTTTTCAAAATATCTGTCCTCATCACTTCACTGAAATTGACCTTTACAAAATTACCAGTGATTTTTAAATTGTCAAATCTTATATTTTTTTCTGAGTTTTTATCCTTTACATATCCACTACATTTGACACACTGGTAGTCTCCTGACTATTATGTTTTCTCTAGATTGTTGTGCTATTACTCTCTTCTGATTCTTTTCCTAAAGTCTTGCTTTTGTCTCCTTCATTGTTTCATTATCCATACCACATCCACAAAATATATGGTACATAGGTATTCAGAAAAAAAGGAGTTTTGCTGTGGTGGTTTGTTGACCACTTTTCTGGTCATCTACTTTAAGTATCTTCCTGTCTCCCAATTCTCACTTATGTCCCCCAAAAACTGTAGCAAGCCTAGAGGCCACATCACTATAAAACCATCTTAGAAAATAGGTTAAACCAGGATAAGGGTAACTAAGAGTTCTGGAACTCATTGATGGGGGGGGGGTCTAAGCATATAAAGACTTCCATGAGTTGAATGGGTAGATGAGAACAATTTGTTCTAATAGTCATGAAGACAATTGAAGCAGCAGCTGTGTAATGCTTAGAATTTTCTCAGACTTTGAAGATGTTATGGTCATCCACTGTATCCCAGGTCTGCACCAGTCACCTTGACCTTTGTCTTGTCACTGAACTTCAATGTCTCTGGAACAGAAATTGCGGCTGATGATTTTGTGCAATTCTGTCTTGATTAGATTCAATTCACACATAAATCAAGACATCCCCCTATGATATTATTGGTTTCTTCAAAAAGAAAGAATTAATATTACCATCTATACCTCAATCCCTAAATGTAGATGTCTCTAGCCTAGCTTCTGTCATGTTTTCCCTTCTCTCTCTGCCTTTGTCTTTTTCTGTCTCTATTTATTTCTCTCTATCTCTGTCTCTTTGTTTCTGTCTCCCTGTCTCTCTGTCTCTGTTTCTATCTTTGTCTCTTTTTTTTCTCTGCCTCTCACTCACTATAACCTCAAAAGCTCCCACGGATTAAGTAGCATCTTTATGAAGAGGATAGCCAGTTGTATATTCAGCCCCAATATCTTCCCTCAATTTCATTCTTGAATCACCATTTATCTATTTGATATTTTCAGCTCAGTGTTCTCCATGACAGATTTGATCAACTAATTCAAAACTGCAAATATTATCCTTCCCTGTCAAATCCTCCCTTCTTCAAATTTCCTCATTTGTGTAGAAAGTATCACTAACCCTCAAGTTTCCCAGAACTATATCATAACATTTTCTCATCATCCTCCTTTACCCACATATTAAACAAGTTGCCAATTTTTGATATTTTAATCTTCACAATATGTCTCACATTTAACCCTTCCATTCTACTCTCATAGCTATGAATTTGGTTCTAGCCCTTATCATATGTCATTTATGATATTGCAACAGCCTCTAAATTGTTCCCTCTTAGGTCAAGTATCTTTCCATTTTTATCTGCCATTTACCTGTTAAATTGATCTTCTTAAAATGTAAGCCTGACTACATAATCCCTATTAAATAAACTCCAGTGACTTTTTATTACCTCTAACATTAAATGTAACATTATCCATTTTAGATTTAAAACTCAGCATAAACTGATGTTCCGATGCCTTCCTACATTTCCAGTCTTATTAGTTAACCTCTTACATATACTCTGAATTCAAGGGCACTGGCTTTCTTGCTGTTCCTATCTCCCTGTCCAGACTCCTGGCATTTTCCATGTCTGGAACTTTATATCCTGAATGATCTTTCTCCTTTTTTTTTATCTCTGCTTTCTAACATCCTTTCAGTGTCCGATAAAGTTTCTTTTGCAAAAAGTCCTTCCAAGTCTTTCCTCTTCTTAGTGTCTTCCCTGTAGAATTATGTCTACTTTATGCTATATGTATCAAGTTTGTACATAGTTATTTACATTTTATCTCCCCCATTAAGCTGTAAGTACACTGAGAATAGATAGTTGTTTTTTTTTTTTTCCTTTATAACTAGTGTTTAGCACAGTTCCTGTCACATTTTAGGTGCTTAACAGATGCTTGTTGTCTCAACTTGACTGCCCCGGTCCATCCTGGTAATATTATTATTTTTCTTATACATGTGATAACTGTGTGATCACTGACAAACTATTTTAATGAATCAGTCTTTTCTCTTCTTTCCTTCTTTGCTAATTTGCTCTCTTTTATGCCTATAACTATCTATTCACCTATGTATTGTAAAATTTGTATGTCTCTCTGTCTCTCTTTCACAAAATTATGAAATTTGATAGTTGAATGGAAACTAGATCCTCACCAACCATTTAGACTTACCCATAAACAAAACTAATCCCTAATATAATATACCAAGAAGGTTACAAAATAAAGCCAATAAGCAACTTTGAATTAAAGTATTAAAACAAATTATTGGCGAAAACGAAAAATAGATGGGCTGGTAATGTGTTAAGATTGAGAGGTGACGGAAAATCTAAGTGTTTGGCAGATTTTGGGGAATCCTACAGATATTTTGCAATATAGGGGATTTGAGGAAAGTCTCCAATATAATGATTGAACACTGTAATGAGCATTCAGGCGGGAATGTGTAAGAGATGAATACAAAGATAATCTGGATAAAGCAGTGGGCCTGCAATTAGGAAAACCTGGGTACAAATCCGGCTATGAACATTCACAATCTGTGTAACCCTAGAAGAGCCACTTAATCTGCTTGCTTCAGATTTTTCACCTATAAAATGGGGATGCTAATAGTACCTTTCTCCCAGGATTATTGTGAAGAACAAAAGATGTTATAATTGTAGGATTTAGCACAGTCTTTGACACATACTAAGTACTATTTAAATGTTGGTTATTTTTAGAATCAATAAAACTATATACACAATGACTCCCAATATTTAAATGGAAAGAATACACACAGAAATCAAAAGTAAAACCTCAAATTCCAAATATCCAGTGAGACTCAAATGAGGAGACATGAGAAGACATACACAACCCACCCTTTTATGGAGGGGGGCGCCTCAGAGGTGTTACACATTGTACAAGTTTTCAAATTCTTTCAATATATTGACTGTTGATTTTCTTTTTTTTAATGGAATTTATTACACCGGGCAGATTTCACACATCAGGAGGAAATGGGGTTAGTGGAAAAACTTTGATGATGAAAAAAACAAAAAATACCGATATAAATGTATTGAAAACAAAACAAAAGGCAAGGGAGAGAAACAGTGAAATTGAAGAGGCTGCATCTTATTATTAGTTCAGGTCCATTAGATGGTCTATAATCTGACAGCAAGGACATGAGTGATTAGGAAAATGAGTTTTTTTCTGGATTTACACTGTATCTAACCATATCCACAAAATTTAAAAAGACCTGGAAGAAAACCTGTTTTCATTGTAGGGATTTTAGAGTGAGGGTAGCATAAATATAATTGGTTTAAAGGATACAGTTTTGGACATTGGAGTCATGGCTAGCTCAGTCCAATTTTTGCCCCAGGGACATAATATAAGATTCTTCACCTATTGTCCCCTTTTATGTAAAAATGTGAAAGTGAGATGTGATGACTTCTAAGGTCCCTTCTATATACCACTATCATGACAAATTGAAGGAATAAGATTAGAATGTAATCATGTATGCCATTGGTAGAATCCCAGAATTTATGAGGTCACAGATTTATGAAACAACCGCAAGCAGTAAACTCTAGCATGCTCATTGGGGCAGGGTGGGGATTTGGAGGTGGAGAGGTTAATGTAATATTGCCTTGGTTAAATATTGAAGCAAAGCAATATAGTTTTTTTCCCCTCCTTATCCCCAAAGTCAACAACAACAGCAAAAATAAGTTTACAAAGAATGACTACAATGTGCTATTGTTAATAGCTCAGTTCCCCAAACAGTCTGCCTTTCCCAGTCTATGAATATCTAATTTTCTCCACCTAAACCCTCAGAAATGCAGTGGAGAATTCTGTGTCTTTTAATATAACTAAAACTTTTGGAAACTCAAGGAAACCCTACTTGACTTTTCAATTCCCAGTGTAATTCATGTGGAGACAGCTGTCAGAGAACACTCTGGGTATGAAGTGTTCATAAGGATATTGAGATATGCCTTAAATTGACATCAGTTGGCAATGAGCCTCAACTGTGACTCACGGGGTTCAAACCTAGAACATTCAAATTTGCAGCTAAGTTCTCTCTGAACTCTAGGGGAAGACATTCTAATCACTCTCTGACATCAGCTACAATGCTGCAAGAATCAGTAAAGTCATAAAAGATGGGGAAATCAGCAAGCATCTATAGCTTCACTAACAAACTCATCAATGAGCACAGCAGCTTTGCTACGTTAGGGTCAAATAGTCCGTTAGAAAGTGGCCCAGAGAATGGAAGTAATGGTTAACTGGATTTTATTACTTTAAAGAAATACATTTTTTAAAGATAATTTTCTTTACTTCCAAAACAGAGATTCCTAAAGGTTACTGTTTCTTCATCATCATCTTCTTCTTTTTTTTTTAATTAAAAGCTTTTTATTTACAGAACATGAGTGATTTTTCTATGTTGACCTTTGCAAAACTTTTTTTTTTGTTCCAAGCTTTTCCCCTCCTTGCCCCTACCCTCCACTCCTAGATGATGGGTAATCTAATACATGCTAAATATGTTAAATTATATGACAAATCCAATATATGTATACATATTTATATAATTATCTTACTGCATAAGAAACATCAGATCTAGAGAGAAAAAAACAACCTAAGAAGGAAAACACAATGCAAGGAAATATTCACAGAAAGTGTTAAAATGCTCTGTTGTGGTCCACACTCAGTTCCCTCAGGCCTTTCTCTGGATGTATATAATTATCTTCATCACTGAACAATAGGAACTGGTTTGAATCACATCATTGTTGAAGAGAACCATGTCCATCGGAATTGATCATTGTATAATCTTCTTGCTGTGTATAATGTTCTCCTGGTTCTGCTGAAATACATTTGGTTTTGATAATGTTAATTATGCTATTATGATTCCTCATTTCAATGATGCTGGGTTGTCAAAAACTAAACCAACAGAGCCATAGTTTTGATTCCTTAATTTTCTTGACTCCTGGACCTGTTTCTATTCCCGTTACCATCTACAAATTTGCCAAAAACTTTGAAAAACTTGCACTAAGTATTATCATTCCCCTAGACATTCACTCGATTACCTTTCTCTACTTCTCAATCATATTGCTAAAAGATTCTGCCACCTGTGCTGCATCCCCTTCTCCCTCTCTCTTCTTGCCTTCAGTTCTTGCAAATTGGCTTTCAACACTACTTAAGCAATTTGCCCATATTATTCTTCCAAAATTACCAATGCTTTCCTTCATTATATGTGTGTATATATGTATATATTTATACACTTACATAAACTAACTATATATACAGATTCATGCATTTATACATGAGTAAAAATATGAATTTATTTATATATACATATTTAATGTACAAATATTTTACATATATATGTAATATAAACATAGATGTAAGTGTGGACTTTAAAACTAGTTATTATATGCTTTTTAAAGAGACATGAAATCTACATGTAATAAACACAGGATTGCAATATATATGTGTATATGTGTACATGTATGCAATACAAGTATAGGCAATGAACCAGATCTTCTTCCATAGTAGAACAGAAACTTTCCATTATATTGCTGTCCTAGAATCCACAAAGAAGTGATGGAAAGCTAGTAGAGAGCTATATACACAATTATAATCAATTTATTAACCAACAAAGCATATTTGAGGCAAAATGTATATTTATTTGCATATGTGTGTTCCACCCTGAGCATTCATCACATAAAGGTTACATGTGTACTGAAACTCAAATGTTTCAACATCATGTTATTTTTTCTTTTTCTTTTATTTTAATATTTAAAGAAGAGAACATGAGATTTGCCCATATAGTCCTACATCTATATTACAATTGCTTGTATTTCTTTTAAAAATTACACAAAATATTCATCATATCCAATTCACAAAAAGTGGGCAGCTTGTTTCATCAGTTCTCCCACAAAACCCAAGGTGATCAGTGCATTAATTCATTTTTTTTTGAGACTTTTGATTTGTTTATCATATCTTTACAATGTGGTGATTATTGAGTATAGTGTCTTCTTGGTTCTGCTGACTTCCTTCTCACTCATTTTACACAAACCTTTCCATATTTCTCTGATGATCTTATCCATTTTGTCATTTTTTATGGCACAATTATAATAAAAATTACATTCAGAAATGCTAATTTGTACAGCTATTCCATAGTTGATGGATACACACTTTGTTTACATTTCTTTTCTACAACAAAAAAAAGTTTTTGGTACTTTTTTGGTACCTAAAAATTCTTTGGTCATCCTTTTATTTCATTGGAATATAAACTTAGTAATGCTGTGTCAGTCACGATGTTTTGATTCCAAGGCTTGGTTACAATTATTTTTCCCCGCAAAGGTAAGGTTAAATCACAGCTTCACCAGCAGAACATTAAAGTATCTTCTTGTACCCTTTCCCTTTTTCTGGAACATCTTTGTCAAACTTGTGGACATAAAGGGAAACCTCAAAGTTCTTTTTATTTTAATTTACATTTCTGTATTTATAAGTTATTTGGAACATTTACCAATTATTTATTAATTCTCAAAACTGATGGCAGTTTTATGTGGTTAGTCCTCACTTTTTCTTGATCTCTCTATAACATTTAATAAATTATCCTCTCCTCCTTTGTAATCTTTATTCTCTGGGTGTTCATAATGAAATTCTCTTTGGGATCTAATCCTATCTCTCAATCATTTTTACTCAGTTTCTTTTGATGACTTATTATCCATATTATTGTATGGATAGTCTCTGATTTGGTCCATTTTCTCTTTTCTTGGAGTACTGTTTTATTGGTTTCTGTGGGTCAATTGTCATATTTATGCAAATAACCTTCAAATCTCTTTCCTGAACTTTTAGCATCAATTACCTGTTAGATATTTAAAATAAAAACTTTGTTGTATATTTGAAGCTTTGCATAGCCAAAACCAAAATTATCTTTGTCCCCCAAATCATCTCTCTTTAAAACTTATGCTTGTTTTCTAAGATCATAACCAGGATTATACCTTATCATGTTTCCTCAACCCATAAATTTATCCAGTTGCCAAACTTTGCTATTTCTAACAACACATGTCTTGCATCTAATATCTTCCATCTTGGATAAAGCACATTTCTTTCTGTTTTTTTTTATAATTGCAATTTATTTAATAGATTTTTCTCAAGAGTATTTTATTTTCTAAATACATGTAAAATTATTTTCAACATTCATTTTTAACAATTGATTTTTATTTCAGAATGCATGCAAAGATAGTTTTCAACATTTATCCTTGCAAAATCTTGTATCCCAAATTTCTCTCTCTCCCTCCCTCCTACCTTTTCCCCTGGACAGCAAGTAATCTGATATATGTTAAAATATACAATTCTTCTATACACATTTCCACATTTAATATATTGCACAAGAATCAAAAAAGAAAAAAGAATGAGAAAAAAAAAAGGAAGTCCATCCGAGTTTGAACATTCATTTTTGGAACACTGTGTTACAAATGATTCTCCCTTCTCTACTCTTCCCCCTCCACAAGACAGGAAGCAATATAATATAGGTCAAACTTGAACAAATCCTTTAAATTATATTTCGATATTTGTTCCTTTGTTACATTGTGCAAAAAAAATCAGACCCAAAGGAAAAAAAAAAAAACACAAGAAAAAGCAAAGAAACAAAGGTTAAAAAAAAATAACAAAACAAACAAACAACAAACAAACAAACAAAAAACTATGCTTTGATCCACATACAGTCTCCTCACTTTTCTCTCTATATGAGGATGGAATTTTTTTTAGTCTAAGTCAGTTGGAATTGTCTTGAATCACTACATTGCTGAGAAGTCCATCACAGTTGATCATTGTATAATCTTGTTACATAATGTGCTATTTGCTCTGCTTACTTCACTCAGCTGCACTTCATGTCTTTCCTGGTTTTTCAGAATTCAGTCTGCTCATCATTTCTTATAGAAAAATTTCATTCCACTACCTTCATATACTATAATTTATTCAGCCATTCCCTACCTGAGGGGCATCCACTCAATTTCTAGTTCCTGGAAAGAATTGCTACAAACATCTTTGTACAAGTGGGTCCTTTCCCCTCATTTATAATCCCTTCAAGACACTCCTACTACTAACATTCTTTAGCTTGGATTTTTGCAATAACCTCTGAACTGATGAGTGGGAAAATGAACATCTTTCCACTCCAATCAATATTTCAAATGTCTGGCAAATGTGAAAGTCCCTTTTTTAATTCATTTCAAAGATGCAATATTACCTTTTGCTTAAAAAATCTCCATCTTTTAGAATTAAAATTAATTTTAATTTAAAATTAAAATTAAAATTAATTTTAATTTAAAATTAAAATTTAATTTAAAACCTAATTAAAATTAATCATAAATTAATCCCAAACTACTTTTCCAGGTACTTTCTGCATGACTCTTTTACTTGGTCCTTGTGATTCTTATGTGTTACTTGATTGGTCTTTGTGATGTACCTACAGATGGCATCACAGCTCCCATTTCCATGGCTTTATCCTGTCTGTCTCCCACATTTGAAATTCTCTCTTTCCTTACCTTTATGTTTCTCCTGCCTTTTTCTTTAAGAAGCCACTCAATAACCGCCTTATTTTTTTTAAATAGCTTTTTATTTTCAAAATATATTTAAAGATTGTCTTCAACATTCATCTTTGTAAAACCTTGTGTTCCAAACTTATCTCCCTTCCTTTCCTGCACCTCTTCCATTAGACAGCAAGCAATCCAATATAGGTTAAACATAGGCAATTCTTTCAAATATATTTCCACAATTATCATGCTGCACAAGAAAAATCAGATCAAAAAGGGAAAAAAAGAGAAAGAAAAAAAGCAAGTAAACAATAAAAATGGTGAGAATACTATATTGTGATACACATTCAGTCCCCACAATCCTCTTTCTGGATGCAAATGGTTTTCCCCATCACATGTCTATGGGAATTGACCTGAATCACCCCATTGTTGAAAAGAGTCAAGTCTATCACAGTTGATCATCACATAATATTCTTGTTGCCATGTAAAATGTTCTCTTGCTTCTAGTCACTTTACTTAACATCAGTTCATGTAATTCTCTCTAGGCCTTTCTGAAATCATTTTGAGAATTTTTCTTATAGAATAGTAACATTTAATTACATCCAAATACCATAACTTATTCAATCATTCCCCAACTGATTTCCCAACAGTTTCCAGCTTCCTGCCACTACAAAAAGGGCTGCTACAAACATTTTTACATGAGTCTTTTTCTCTTTTATATGATATTTTGAGATACAAACCCAGGAGAGACGTTGTTGGATCAACGAGTATGCACAGTTTGAGAATAATTCCAAATTGCTCTCCATAATGGTTGGATCAATTCACAATATCACCAATAATGTATTAGTGTCTCAGTTTCCCCACATTTCCTCCAACATTTACTGTCATCTTTTTCTGTCATCTTATCCAATATGAGAGGTACATAGTAGAACCTTAGAGTTGTCTTAATTTTCATTTCTCTGAAGCAATAGTGATTTAGAGCATTTTTTTTCCGATGACTAGAATTAGCTTCAATCTTTTGGAGAATGGCTGGTATTTTTATAAATTTGAGTCAATTCTCTATATATTTTAGAAATATGGCCTTTCTCAGAACTTTTGGATGGAATTTTTCCCAGTTTTCTGCTTCCCTCTGATTTTTCTTTATTTTTTTTAATTTTTCTTTAATAATGACCTTCTTAATGAAGTTGTCTCCTCCCAACTGCTTGTGCCCTCTAAAACTGTCTGACTTTGTCAGAGAACTTTCATCACAATGTAGAAACATTAATATATTAAGTAACTTGTCCAAAGTTATGTAGCCATTATTTCAGAAACAGAATTTGAATCTAGGTCTTCTTGACTCCAAAATCAGTCCTCTATTTGTTCAGAAACAGTGTCTAAAAAGCAAATTGCCTTGGCCAACTTTAGTCCCCTCAAAATTGCCTTATTAATATCGTGTCAACATTAGCCATGTGTTCAGCAAGCTGTGATGGAGCTACAGATGGTTGGGTTCGGATGAAAAAGGAATTTTTAGGCCAACAGTTAATCAGAGCCAACGGGAATGGTCTGATCAAAAAGAAAGTTAACCTGAATGAAAACAAAGTAGGTAATTTAGTTTCCATTGAAATAGAGGATGTACTGCAATGCAGCAGAATTCAAAATCATAGAATGGTGCATTTGAAAGGGACTTTGGAGACAACCTGGTCCAACACTTACCTAAGTGTGATTTCCTTCTGCAACTCTCCTAGCAAAAGGTCATCCAGCTTGTGCTTGAAGACCCCCAAGGAAAAGGGTTTACCACTTACCTAAGTAAAACCTCCCTCTCTGAAGCAGGTTTCATTGTTAGGAGTCTTTGTTTGGTTTGACTTGGCTATGAGAAAGTAGCCCAGATAGGCAGCTAAGATGTTCTCCTGAGACTTTTCTGCCGAGAGATATTCTTAAAATGTATGGAAAAAGTGAGCTGTGCCCTTTAGTTACTCTATTTAAATTTGAACCCTGGGATTCTGAGCTTCCTCCTTCTCCTCCTCTTTCTCCTCCTCCTCCTCTTCCTCTCTCTCTCTACCTCTCTTCCTCCCTCCTTCTTTCCCTCCCTCCATCCTTCTCTCTCTCTCTCTCTCTCTCTCTCTCTCTCTCTCTCTTTCTCCTCTCTGTCTTCTCTCTCTTTCTTCTCTCTCTCTCTCCTTTCTTCTCTCTCTCTCCTCTCTCTCTCTTCTCTCTTCTCTCTCTCTCTTTTCTCTCTCTCTCTCATCTAAAAGAAGATAACCTTGACACAAACTCAGTTTTAATAGAGACCCCACATTGATTTCAACCATGAGACTATGTATGTATGAATCTGCAAGAAGATATCTAGCCTCCAACTCTCCTAGATCCTGTTGATCAGACGTATTGTCATTAAGGTTGCTGAGTGCCCGGGCTGGATGCATCACACCAGAGTGAAGACTGCTGTGATCGACTTCAGACCAGCAAAAGAAATAACTCCTGATTGACTCTTAGGACCAATTATGCCTAGAAAGGGCCCTGAAACCAGTCTTGGGTTGGAGCTAATCACAGTGCACAGAACAAATACTCTTAGGTCACTCGTTTATTTGACCCTCATGAATAGAACCTGAACCCCTCACATGCTCTCTATCTTGTTTTTGTTATGCAGGCTTTCCATTGGGCTCTACTTTGTGTTAGGAAGACTGGAGGGTCCAATATTTCTGCATGTCAATTATAACATGCCAGTTCTGCCTTTAACTGGACTGACTGAGAGATGGGGTACACAGCTCTTTGTCCTTGGAGGAAGGAATGGGGGATGGAGTGGGAAAGGCAGACATTAAAGACCTGTGTGATTATTCTTTTACAATCAATAAGGTTAACTTAATTATGGGACCAAATTGTACTTTCATGGGCTAGAGGAATGAGTCCTCTCATTCATTCATTTTTAATTGGGAAAAAATCACTAACCTTTCACATTTCTCATCTCCCTTAACCTTACAACATGTTATAAGGTCACCAACTCAGCATTTTGAGCAAAACAGGAGGACTCTGAGGTCAGACAATGAGGTAGTTGATGGGATATAATTATGCTCTGTCCCTAAGACAGAATGTGAATATTCAAGAAGGAAAGGGCTTTGGAGAGAGGTGTTTAAAATAGGGGCAGAGGAACACATATATTTTTTTAAGACCAACAATGGTTTTATTTTCTGAGTAACAAAAAGGTTTATCAATGACTCCCCTCAAACTGACAGACAGATATAAGGATCAGTGCCTTTTTCTGCCCAACCCACACCGACCTTGCCTCCTAGCTCACACTTGTGAAGTCAGTATGAATGCATGCAAGGTTCCCTTTCACTTCCCACTTTTTGTGAGCAATCCAGAATGGATTTTTTTTTCCTTCTATCATACTGACCATAAATGGGATGGACCACAGCCTGATCCCCATAGGAGTGGCTAACATTTTGGCTTCCAAATCTTCATGATTAAACTACCTATTTGTAACGTTTCTCTTGTGTGTCTCCACAGAAAGTGAATGCTTTTTGTATTTACAGTGTCTCTCTTTGTACAAGGAACTGATTCCCAAGTCAATTCCCAAATCACACACAAAGGAGATTAGGATGATACAGTTGAGAATACAGCTGCAATAATAACTCAATTGTGGTGCTGCACCATAATTATGATTAGCACCAAATGGGGAGATTATTGAATCATTGGGTATAATTTAGTCATGACTGCCAAGTTAATTCATGATGTCCCCTTCTTCTTTAACAAATGTACATGCCTGTCTTTTTATAAGGGAGATGGCACAGTATAGTAACAGCACTCTTATAAGAAGGGCTGCCATTTGAATGCAGGAAACAGCAGATGGGTAGGCTTTGATCTCCTTTAGAAACTGTCTTGTAGGATTTTCTCATTTGATAAATGCTCAAAGGATACGAACAGACAATTTTCAGAAAAAGAAATTAAAATCATTTTTAGTCATATGAAAAAAGCTCTAAATCACAAATGATCAGAGAAATGTAAATAAAGACAATTCTGAGGTACTACTTCATATCTCTCAGACTGGCCAACAGGACAGGAAAGATAATGACAAATGGTGGAGGGGATGGGAGAAAACTGGGGCACTAATGCATTGTTGATGGAGTTGTGAATTGCTCCAACCATTCTAGAGGGCAATTTGGAATTAGGCCTAAAAGGCATAACACTGTGCATACTCTAATCCATTAATGGTTCTACTGAGTCTATATCCCAGAGACATTATAAAAGAAGGAAAAAAAAGACTCATAAGTGCAAAAATGTTTGTAGTAGAGCTTTTTGTACTGGCTAGGAATTGGTAATTGAGTTGATGCCCTTCAATTGGGAATAACTGATTAATTTACAGCATAGGAATATAATGGAATATCATTGTTCCATAAGATTAGCAAACTGATTTCCAGAAAAACCTGGACTTACATGAACTGATGCTGAGTAATGTTAGCAGCATTTGAAAAAACATTGTACTCAATAATAACAAGATTATGTGATGATCAATTGTGATGGATGTGGTTCTTCTCAACAATATGGTGATTCAAGACATATCCCATAGCATTTGACTGGAAAATGCTGAACACATCCACAGAGAGAATTATAGAGATTGAAAGTGGATTGAAGCACAATAATATCACCATTTTGGCTGATATTATTTGTTTGTTTATTGTTTTTGTTTTTTGATTTCTCATTTTTTTTCCTTTTGATCTGATTTCTCTTATATAACATGACAAATATGGAAAGATGTTTAAAAGAATTGCACATGTTTAACCCATATCAGATTTGTTTGCTGTCTTGAAGAGGAGGGAGGTAGGACAGGAAGGGATAAAAATTTGAAGAGCAAAGTTTAAAAAAATGATTGTTAAAAACCATCTTTACATGAATTTGGAAGAAATAAAATACTATTAAAAAAAGAAATTGACTTGTAAATCTGCATCTACCTGGGTTCTAAATTTAGCTCTAAGCCCATCTGCTTTTTGAAATGTGAACCTACCAGGATTGTCTCCTTTGATTACAAAAATTTTCATTTCAAAGTAACTTGGGGCTTGAGCTGGGACCCTGGGCCATACAACCTGTATGTATTATAAATTTTCTTTCTTTTTTTTTTTTTTTTTTGCTGAGGCAATTGGAGTTAAGTGACTTGCCCAGGGTCACACAGCTAGGTAATGTTAAGTGTCTGAGACCAGATTTGAACTCAGGTCCTCCTGACTTCAGGGCTGGTGCTCTATCCACTGCACCACCTAGCTGCCCCTGTATTATAAATTTTAACAAACTTTTTTGCCACATTTTCTTGAGCTTTTCTGATAGAATAGATTGGAGCTATAATCAAGATTTTTATCCAACATTAATCCCACCCAAAGAACTGCACATTCCAATTACAATATTTTTGCAAACACTCGGAGGCTGTATAGGAATTGAAACTTTGCTCAAACCATAAAGGAGGGTTTTGGAAAATAAACATTTGATTATTTATGGTTAAAGCCACAAAGTGGTAAGTTAAAACAACCACCACTACCACAACAACAACACAACAATTCTCTCACTCCATAGGTGTTTCTAAAAATGTGAGAGAAGAGTGATCATCCGCGTGATAATCTGGCCTTAGGACTGGAGAAATGATCTCATCCCAGGAGACTGTAGAAATAGCTTCAGCATCAGACTCCAGAATCCCATGAGGAATTGCATTAGGCTTATCAGAAATATCTGTTGATGGAGCTACTTGACATTTAGGACATGTGGTAGCTAAAGTGTTGAGTTCAAAGAATGCTTTAAACACTAATCATCTCTTTGACTCTGAATGTGTTTTTACCACCACTGACAAATTTTCTTATCTGTAAAATGGAAATGCAAATAATACCTAACTCATAGTAGTCTTATGAAGATCAAAAGATCCTACCTCCAAAGGAAGCCCCCTTTAATTTTAGTGTCTTCCTTTTGTTATTTTCTATTTATAATTTCTTTAGATGACATTTATTTGAATTTTGTCTCCCCCATTAGATTATAAGGTCCTTGAAAGCAAAGATTGTGTTTTGGTTCTTTTTGTATCCCCAGGTCTTAGCACAGTGCCTGGCACCACACAGAGACTTAATACAAGTTCATTTTTTCCAGCTTTCAATTTTAATGTAACTGATAAAAATCCATTTAACACTTAACTGCTCTTGATCATCCCTTAATCTTCAAACAGGGCTATTTTAGATGACCTCTTATGATCAAATCCTTGGATCTTCAGTCAGAAGACACAGTAGGGTCTTGTGTGGCTGCCTCTGTATTACAAGTAGTAGCAGCAGTAAAGAAAATTGCCCTGGTTGGGCAGAGAGTAAGAGACCTGGTATTGACTAGTGTTTCCAAGGCTTTCAATGTTTGCAACTGATTAATCACCAGTAATTTGGGAGAGAGAGCTTTGGTGGAATGGTGAATTTGGAATTCAGAAGGGAGAAATTTGGGGCTCATATTGCAAATAACCTTTTGAGGAGTTTAGCTACAAAAAAAAAGATGTAATTAATGATAGTGTGAAAGGAAGGATCAAGTGAAAAGTGTTGAGAAAAATATAATTATGTCTATTGGCAGTAAGGAGTGAGCCAGTAGAGATAGAAAGGTTGAAAATAAGTGAGAGTGGGAATGACAGAGTGCAATCTACTGGATGGGACCAGATAGAATGGGTGGAACAGGATTCTTTGAGGAGACAGAGGACTTGGCAAGGAAGGCTTGAAGGAAGAAATTGCAGCAGAAAGCACCTCAATGAGAGAAGATTAAAGAGAGGGGAGGGAAGGGAATTCACAGCAAATGGATTCTTTTTTTTTTCCTTTAAAAACTGAAAGGATGGGTGCAGAGGCAGCCATAGGAGGTCTGAGAGTGAGTTAAAAAAATTTGAAAGGGTAATGTGGAAAGTGAGCTAGAGAATTTATAAGGCCATTGATGTTTGTTAAATATATATTAGAATAAACTGATGCTGAGTGAAATGATCAGAACCAGGAGATCATTATACATGGAAACAACAATACTATATGACAATCAATTCTGATGGACATGGCTCTCTTCTACAATGAAATGTTTCAAACCACTTCCAATCGTTCACTGAAGAAACCCATATACACCTAGAGAGAGGGATGTGAAATGTGGACCACAACATAACATTTTCATGCTCTCAATTGATGTTTGCTTGCATTGGGTTTCCTTTATCTGATTTTTCTTTCTTGTAGATACGATTTTTCTTGCACAACAATGATGGGTGGAAATATGTATACATATATTCGATTTGTCAAGTATTTTGACATAATTAACATGTAGTGG
>JAJPUD010006567.1:12809-31613 GCA_023553655.1 Myrmecobius fasciatus | reverse complement strand
CTCTCTCTCTCTCTCTCTCTCTCTCTCTCTCTCTCTCTCTCTCTCTCACACACACACACACACACACATACACACACATACACATACACGTAGCACACGTTACATATTATATAATATATGTTACATAATTATTACAAAGATAATATACTACAATATCTAATATCCATAAAAAATAATGAGATAGAGAGAACAGTCAAGAGATGCTGTAGGACCAATAAAACTTGACAATTATTTAGATATATTGACTGAGGGAAAGGGAAGAGTCAAGAATATCTCTAAGGTGTGACTCTGAGTCACTGGAAGAATTATATTACTCTTAATATAAACAGAGAAGTTAGGCAGAGGAAAGGGTTTGTAGGTAATGAGGGCAAAGATGAGAAACTATTGAGCTTGCTACACATAGGAAATCTCCAGGTAGATTTTTCTTTCAGTCAGTTGTCACTACCCAGTGGGTGCTCTGGAGATAAATGTCTGGCTATGCAGATGTGCACCAGAGATTTTGTGATACAGTGGAGAGTGTAAGCCTCAAGTCACCTCCATCACATACTGGCCATGTGATGAGTAAGTCACTAAAGCACTCAATACTTTACACCAGATGTGTTAAATGTAGGTGTGTGCCATCCTCCCCATTGCTTCCTGAATGCACTTTTAAATGTAATTGGTATTGATTAGAGAAATGAAAATTAAAACAACTCTCATGTACCACCTCATACCTCTCAGATTGGCTAAGATGATAGGAAAAAATAATGATAACTGTTGGATGGGATGTGGGAAAACTGGGACACTGATACATTGTTGGTGGAGTTGTGAAGTGATTTAAACACTCTGGAGAGCAATCTGGAACTATGCCCAAAGGGCTATCAAACTGTGCACACCCTATTGTGCAGTGTCACTACTGGGCCTATATCCCAAAGAAATCATAAAGAAGGGGAAAGGATCCACATGTGCAAAAATGTTTATAACAGCTCTTTTTGTGGTAGCAAAGAATTGGAAAATGAGTAAATGCCCTAAAACTGTAGAGTAGCTAAATAAGTTGTGGTATATGAAGATAATGGAATAGTATTGTTCTAAAAAGAAAACGATGAAAGAGCTAATTTTAGAAAGACCTGAAAAGATTTACAAGAACTGATGCTGAGCGAAACAAACAGAACCAAGAATATATTGGAGACAGTAACAGCAAGAATATGTCATGATCAACTAGGAAAGCGTTGTTCTTCTCAGTGATTCAGTGATCCAGAGCAATCCCAATAGAATAGACAGTAATACCATCTCCATCCAGAAAAAGAACTATGGAGATTGAATGTAAAGCATCATCTATGTACACTTCTTTTTTTCTGTTGTTTTTTCTCTCCAATGGTTTGTCCTTTTTCCTCTGATTTTTCTCTCCCAATATGATTCATAAAGCAATGTGTATTAAAAAGAAATATTTTTTAAATGTAATTGGGAAATATTTTACAAAACAAATAAACAGAACATAAATAATGTTAGTGTGTGATTTTCTAATTCAAAACTGGTAGAGATCTGTATGTACTGTTTATTCAACTTTATTTTTATTTGAGTTTGACATCATTGCTCTAGGCAGTTGAGACAATGTTACAGAAAAGGTTCTGAGCCTCCCTGATAGTTTCCTCACCCATTATTTAATGAATTAATGAAATTATAGAATTTATTCTTATCTTGTCCCTATGAAGGCGTTGCAAATGTTTGCATAGAAATGATAGCTGAACTCACTGGAGATGTTTTAGAGACAGAGAGATAGAGGCAAAGACATGGAAATAGAGACAGAGATAGAAAGGCAGAGGCAGAGAGAGAGACAGAAACAGAGATAGAGGAAAGAAGGAAAGAAAAGGCAAGGTACAGCCCTCAGTAAAACTATGTGCAAGGCTGGAACATGATGATCTTGCAAAGCAACCCATATGGAGTCATTTCTGCACTAAAACTAAGTGCTGTCTCATCTGTTAAGTCTCCTATTGTAGGGAAATACATTAGCAATGTATACAGTCTCATTTCAAATGTAATTCAGTGCTACCCAGGTGAAGCCTGGAATGAATATTTCATACCAATAATTTTATCTTTAGGAAGGATATGTATATATTAAATATTGACTACCACAGACATTAATACTTAATGCCATCTCTGCTAAAATTAATGTTTTATAGTTAAGAACAATCTACAAAGGCAAATTTTATTTTGCAGAAAAGAGATACTTAATATTTAATACACTTAGTGATGGAAAAAGCATAAATTAGAAGGAAAAGAACAATTCTAAATGAATAACAGGATAAACAAGAATGAACCGAAGTATGCTCCAAAATGACCTGGATTTTCACTCAACATTTCAAGGTTTTATTATGATTACCAGAGAGGCAGCATGGCATAGCGAATAGAAGGCTGGCATTGGAGCAGGCAGACTAGGGTTCACAGCCCACATCTGACATGCAAACACTGACTTTGGCTTCAGGATCTGGACAAATGACTGCCCTGGATAATTTCTCAAGAACGTAAGTTGCACATGTATTGGACTAGCTGCCATCTAGGGGAAGGGGTGGAGGGAAGGAGAGAAAAATTTGGAACAGAAGGCTTTGCAAGGGTCAATGTTGAAAAATTACTCATGCATATGTTTTGCAAACAAAAAATAAAATTAAATTTAAAAAAGAATGTAAGTTGCAGAAAAGCTAATGATTTGGGGATTTTTATCATTTGAGAATTTTCTAAAACAATGAGATCAAGGTTCAGTACTCAATCCTATCCTATTATGATTTCTAGTAAGAAAAAAAAATCTTTTTAATATGATTATTTTTCCATTGGTGTTTTAGGGCTAGTAAAGACCAACTGTCATGAACTCCAAGGTTTATTTTCAAAATATTACTTCAGTTAAATGGCAATGGAGAGATGTGGCAGGTATAAACTGGAAAAGTCTTACATATATTATCAATGGAGAATTGTTAGCAGAGAGTAGGATGAAAGATATAATAAAGGAGTGATATGACTGGAGAAGGAGGCAAAGTGATCATGTACCAAGAACAAAGGATAAGAGATGAGGGATTGCCACACTGTCTCTATCCCTATATCATGACGCATTTCACAAGGTGGGAAGCCATGATCAAGTTATATTCTGAACCTAAGACAATACATATCAGCTAATGGATTAGAGAAGCTAATGCTGTTTGGATTCAATCACAAAAAAAATAGATGTTTCATTAATTAGCTCTTGGAATAGAGACTTGGCATTTGGGGTTATATAGATCTGAGTTCTTTTCCTGATTCTGATTAAAGGACCCTCACATTAGTCCATGGTACTTACTCTCTAGAAAATGCCAACTGGATCTTTAAAACATGGCCAGTTAAAGCAAATTAGGAGAAAGGGATAAAAGACCTTATAATAAAATAGCCAAAATGTCAGGTATATATCACTGATCTCTTGTTGTCAGTTTTCCCCCACTTCTCAGCACATGCAGTTGGGCAGATTATTGGATACTAGCTCTCCTCCTTGAATATGGAACAACAGAATTCAATTCATCTTTTAATCATTTTCTAAATTTTGTGGGCTTAGTAGATGAAATATTGCATGAGGAATCTAAAAGGCAGAACTAGAATTTTGTTGTAGACATTCACTGGTTATATGATAATTCAATTCACATAAATTCTCATTTGTAAAATGGGGCTTTTGGTGAGAATTAAATGGCAGAATGTGGGCAAAATACTTTGTCAAAATTTTGAGAATTATGGAAATTTCAACTTCTTATTGGCAAATTAACAGCATATGTGGAAGGCAGGGGCAGAGTCTCTCTATCTCCATCAATTCCAGGGCCAGTGCCTGGAGTTCTGTCACATGAAACCTAGTTATTCAGCTCTTCCTTTATTGCTTTATTGCTGAAAGGTTCTCTTAACTCTTGCTTCTCTGAGGGCTTTCTCTTTACGGAAATCTAGATATAACAAAAAGAATGTGTGTGGGGGGGTATATTGTGTGTGTGTGTTTCTGTGTCCATAGGTGTGTGTGTATTGTGTATATATGTGTGCATTTTATGGTTTATTTGCAGGTTAAAAGAGAGTATGTGAGATCAGAAATAACACCTACAGTGGAACCATGTCTCTACAAAGGAAATAGTAGGCCCAGAATTCTCTCTTCATTTTCAACTAAAATTCTTTGGAGACATCCAGGTTCTTAAAATGCTAAAGGCCCAGAACCCCAATTCACCATAACAAAGTCACTTCTTCAGCCAAGATTATCTTTCATAATAGGATAGACATGCTAATTTGTGGGTTTTTACAACTGGGGATCCTAGTTTGTATTATAGGGCTCAGTTCAGTTCTGCTCAATCTTATTCAATTTAGCTCAATAAAGCAAGCATTTATTAATCAGCTCCAATTGTCAGGTACTGGCATAGATACTAGGGATACAAAGAAAAAAAATGAAACTGTTTTTTCTTCTAGAAGAGCTCATATTCAATGACATAATCAACCAAGAAGTTCTTAGATTGAATGGCTGACTTTAGATCCTCAACTCATTACTGTATGATTCCTCAGCTAATTCAATTTCCTTCCCTCTGCCCAAAGGGTAGGCAAAGAAAATAAAAGAACAATGATGCAAAGAAATCATCCCCCTTTCTGTTATGTCTCAGCCATCAAAATAAGAGCCATGGTAATATCTCAGATTTATGAAGTGTCTTAAGATTAAGAATGTTTCCCTCCCAATTTTTCTGCTTTATTATTTCCTACATTTTGAAAACTAAAAACTGAGGCTCAAGAAAGTGAAATGCTTTGGTCAAGGTCTCATGGTTCATCATTCTCAAAGGTGAAACCCAAGTCAAGGTCTTCTCACCCTAAGGCTCATTCTATCCTCCCACATGCTGTTGTGCAGAACATTCCCAAGAGTTGCAAAAGGAAACTTTTCCTCTAGCTCCTGTGGAAAGGACTAATTATTGGGTTACATTTTTCAGAAAAACTAGACAGCAGACTGGCAGAAACTAAGTATAGGCCAATATCTCAGATTATATACTAAGAAAAGCACCAAATGGGTCCAAGATTTAGATATAAAGAGAAAATCAAGGAAGAAATTATCTTTCATATATAGGGATGAAGGAAGACTTTACAACTAAAAGGAGATAGGGAGATTTGAAGAATATCAAATTCACAATTTTATTTTATTATAATATACTATTTATATGTTAATATTTTAATTATAATATATTACATTAATTTCAAAGCTTTGCACTAGCAAAACCAATGCAGGTAAAATTATAAAGGAAGCAGGAAAATAGAGAAAAATACTTATTTCCATGATATTTTCCACAATAGGTAAATGAAACAAATTTATAAGAATAATTAATATCAACTACAGAAAAGCAAAAGAACTAAGCCCACAGCCAAAAAATAGCATATCCAAGAAGATTATCTATAATTTTGAATGAAAAAATGGGCATTCAATGAGTTCACAGATTTTCAGGACTTTCTAAGAACCACACCAAACATAGCAAAAATTTGACATATGAGAGCCTATATTAAAAAGCATTTGTAAGGAAGTCAATATGGACAAACTATTTAAACATGGACAAAGTGTTTTTTGTTTTTTTTTTACATGGGATATGTGTACTTTTGTTTAAGATTTATATCAACAACAGGGAAGCTGAAAAGAAAAATTGACAGACTAAAGGTAAAAATAGTAATCATGTTATATAAATGAGATGCAGAGGAAGAATAGACACAGATGCATTAGAGTGGGGAGGAGGGCTCGCAGTTCTGAAAACTTATTCATTTCAAGAATGGGTTCAATAGGCAATACTACATATATATCATGAAAGGTATAGTACCCTACAAAAATCTTTAAAGAAATAAGGGGGAAGGGATAAGTGGATGGGGGAGCAAAAAGTGAGGGAAGAAGACTAGAAAGGGATTTCCAAGTGAGAGGGTTAAATAATAATAAGCCAAGTTACGGAGCAGAATTTAATGAAGGAGTCATCAGGGGAAAAGAAGACATATGAATTATGTGTGTATGAGTGTGTGTATGTATGTATATATCTACATATAAACACATAAATATATCTTTTTTAACTATAGGTTTCTTTGGGGTAGAGCGTGGATGAAAGGGAGATATGTGTATGTCTATGTATGTGTATGTGTGTGTGTATGTGTGTGTATATTCCTACATATATATATACATATATATACATATATATATACATATATATATATACATATACATGCATATGTATATATGTTCTTTCTTAACTATACCCTGCTTAATTATTTGAGGAGAATGAAAGGGGAAAAAAGAATAACATAAATAAGGTGCACAGCAGAGAACAAAAAACAATTTACAAGGGAGTAAAAAAAATGGAGACTTAAATATAATTTCTTTTACTAATATATATATGTCTATATTAAAGATAATTTTATCTTTGATATCAAATTAAATTGATATTTGATGTTATATATTTTGAATCCTCCCTGATGTTCTGCTGGGTGCATGATAATGTTCTCTATTTTTTTTTCATTTTGTTTTTAAGCCAGATCTTCAGTCCTAACACATAAAAGCTTCTTTTTATCAATAAGGAGGAGAGCAGTAGCTTCCAGAGCCATGTAGTCAACTTCTCTATTTTTCTTTTTACTTAATCTGTTTCTTCAAATAAAATAAATTTGAAAAAAAGGAACAATTGATCCCTAGTTGATAAATAAGGAGGCAGTTAGATGACTCAGTGGGTAGAGCACTCAGTTTGGACTCAGGAAGACCTGAGTTCAAAATCTCACCTTGGGTAAGTCACTTAATCTCTATTTGACTTAATCACTGGAAAAGTAAATGGCAAACCACTTCATTATCTTTCCCAATAAAACCCTATGGACAGGATGATCCATAGTCATGAAGACTCAACACACCTGAATAATAACATAATTCTTTTGGGGGCAGGTTGTTGGCAAATTGAATTGAAAGCCAGGCCTAGAGTCAAGAAAGCTTGAGTTCAAATCCAGCCCAATACACTTATTAGTTATGTGACTCTGGGCAAGTCACTTAATCCATTTTGCTTCAGTTTTCTCATCTGTAAAATGAACTGGAGAAGCAAATGATAATTAACTATTCCATTATCTTTGCCAAGAAAACCTCAAATGGATTCATGAAGAGTCAGTAACAATGGAAAGAATTGAACAATAATAATTAACAAATCAACAATGTACAGGCAGTTTTTAGAGGAAGAAATTCAAAATAGTAATATCCATATAAAAATGTTTCAAATTAATGGTAATTAAAGAAATATTTTAAAAAAGCATCTGTGAGATCATACTTCCCATCAATTATTTTGACAAATTTTCCCCAAAATGGAAAATCACAAATATTGGGAAGGCTTCAGAATATTATTGGTGATATATATTTTCTGAAGGGTGAGAAAACTCTGTCTTCATTTTTATCTAAACCACAATGTAATAATTAGGGTCACATTTAAAAATTCTTTGCTTATAGCTCTAATGCTCAGGGAGAAACTGAGGCAGTACCACACATTGGAAATTAGATAATACTTTATTGATGTTAATTGAGAGTTCAGAATCCATAGCTATGGATCAGAACTGCTGGGACTCTTGTCTCAAAGCACATAGTCCATTGAGAGTTTAGACTGGCAAATATTTCTGATGGTCAGGAAGTGGGGGGTGTTGCTACTGAGGCATAATAATTAAGGGAAACAGAGCAATGAGGGAAACTGAGACATGGAACTGTGGCCTGACACAGTAAGCTTTTGAGGCAATTTTTTTCTATACCTTTATTCTTATAGTGTGAAGGAGAAAACTGAGTCTCAGAAAAGATGTAAATGAGTTGATGAAGAAGAGGTAACAAAGAAGTAGAAGATCTGGAACTTGTTTATGATCTTTTGACACAGGACATCCTTCAACCCTCTAAAGCTGTCTTTTTCAGGTGTATGCATGACCCTAAAGAACTGCAAATTAGGGTGGGTGGAGAGGAAATGAGAGAAGTTGACTACCTGGCTCTGGAAGCTTCTGCTCTCCTCCCTATTGATCAAAAGAAGCTTTTATGTATTAGAACTGAAGATCTGGCTTAAAGTCTTCTCTCTTCTCTGCCAAAATGTCCCCACTAAATCCTGATTTAACCTGAATGGAATTTGAGGAGGAGTTCCCCCTGGCTCATCTGTGAGTCATCATAAGTCCTAGAACAGCCACAGCTCTTATGGAGCTCAGCATGGATCTCCTATGTGATTCAGGAACAAGGACTCTTTTTTTTTTCCTTGCTCTTTCTCTCCTTATTGCACTGAGCACAGTTTTGGGCACAGAAAAGGTATCCTGTGAAGGCTGAATCATGTAAGTTGTGTCAGAAAGTGTGATGAAGTCACAGAACAGTTGAATTTAAATTTTGCCTGAGGCTCAGAGTAACTGGATGATCTTGGAATATTCATAGTATCATTGAATTTTTAAATTGGAAAGGACCTTAGAGATGAACCAATCTCAGGAAGAACCTAAGGCTTGTAACAGTGTCTTGTCAGTTAGACAGTCAACACATATTTATTAGACACCTAATATGTGCCAAGCACTGTGCTAAATCCTGGGGGGAAAGAGGGGTAGGAGAAGGCAAAACCAAAACCAAATAAAATAGAAAATCATTGCATGCAAGAAGTTCACAGTATATTGGAGGAGGCACCATGGAAACAACTATGAACCAAATATATACAGACAGGAAACATTGCAGTTAATCAATAAAATCAAGATTTTAGAATTAAGAAGGATAGAAAAAGGCTTCCTTTAGAAAGAGAGTTTTTAGTTGGGATTTGAGGAAACTAGGGAAACAAGAAGGAGGAGGTGAGAAAGAAGAACATTTCACAATGGGGCATAGTCAGGGAAAATGCTCAGTCAAGTGATGGAGGGATGTTTGAGGAACAACAAGGAGACCAGTGTTACTAGGTGGCAGAGTTACTAGGGGAATGGAGTAATGGAATATGCAAAACTCTGGAAAGATAGGAAGAGAACAGGTTATAGAAGACTTGAATAGTTGAGTAGATAATTTTCTATTTGATCCTGTAAGTATCAGGGATTTACTGACAAATGAGCTTGTGCTCATTCTCCAACCAGAGATAAATTCTTATCTGATAAGGGTGTAGTTCAAAAAAACTGTTTCATTGAGTAATCACTAGGAATTCTTAATGACTCCAGAACCCTAAGACCTCAAGGGATCTTGTAAGAGTAGAGTTATTGTTCTTGAATTGCCTGTGCTCAAAGAAAAAAAAAATGCTGGTCTCAGGCACACTTACACAAGCAAATGTTTGTACTTTCATTTGGGAGTAGCTGCCATAGCCGAGGATCTGCTCCCATTTCCACCAAGGGAAGGCAGAAATGACTTATTCCCAAAACACATCTGCAGAAAAAAGGGAACAATCACAGGAGCTGTTACCCCTTTAAAGTTTGGTGAGCAGGCAGGAAACTTGATACTGATTGGCCAATCTCTCATGATTGAGTCACTATACTAGGATAGTGATATCTAGGAAGAGGTACAAAGAGGAATCAACCAAAAGTCCTTTCATCTTACTTTTAATTAAGCAACTTGTCTACTAAACAGCTGAAGGATTCATGCTTAATTGCGGGAACATGCCCCAGTCTATCAGATCAGTGTAAATGTGAGGGATGAGATATCATTTCCACATTACTCTTATTACAAAAATACAATTAGATTTTAGAAGCTAGAAGGCAGAATAAAGATGAGATGAGAATAAAGATGAGATAAGCTACTGATAAAAAAATTATAATTCTAGTTCTGGAGGATAAAGAAAAATTAGTTATGTAGGTAGAAAACTTGACAGGCTGTAATAGCTATCTTCAAGTATTTGAGGGGCCCATATGTGAAAAAGAAACCAGAGAAATAATTTTGAGGGACCCCAAAGAGCAGAAATAAAATCTAGTAGTGAAATGAGACAAATTGAAGTTTAATATGATGGTAGGATTTGGGAAGGTAAGTGGAGGGGGGAATTGGTGTTTAAACAAAGTATTGATGATCCTCTTTAGCATTTCTAATCACAAATAGATAGATTCTGCTATTGCTCCCAAATCTGAGATTTGAGATACTGGTATATTAGATCTGTGTAGACCTGCCTGAGCACATCTGAAATCAGTATGATAGAGTCAAAAAAAAAAAAAGATGAAAAGAAAGTGAAAATGAGAGAAAGCTGAGTACAGAGAATGGTCCCTAATGCACCTGAAAAAAATTGTCCTAAAATAGATACATTCCCAGAAATGTCTGTAGTGCATAGAGTTTAAATATCTCACTCAGTATAATTTAACTTTTGACAGAGGTGAGATTTAAGTCCATGTCTTCTTGACTTCAATTCCAACATTATGTCTGCTATATTAGGCTTCCTATTTTATTATTTATTTATTATTTATTATTATTAAAGCATAAAATGTAAGATTTGGAACTATCTTTATGCCCTTATAATTTATTTAATGTGTCTCCTCCTTCTTCCCCCAAAACACTCAGAAATCAAAACTACAGTAAACCTGAAGCTTGGCCATCTACTTTCTACTGGAGGACCTCTAAGGTCTTCCCCACTATTTTTCTGGGAAAACCATTCCACATCGAAATAGCTCTTTTTGTATGGACACTTGGTGATGTTATTGAAGTTATTTTTTTCCCTCCCAATATCAATTGTTAATCTGCCTCTTTGCAGCTTCTCTCATGGTGTCTGGTTCTTTGCTCCAGGGTCAAGAAAAACAAACACATGACAATTCTTCACATCAAAGAAAGCAACAGCTATGTTCCCAGTCAGTGTTCTTTTCCTGAAGTGAAACATAAACTTGCACAAGTAAACAAGTAAAAATTATATCTGACATATGGTAGTGAAGTATCTGGTTCACAAGTAAGTATATTTGGGCCTTGTCTGAGATAAGGCAGAGGATTCAAGTATGCAATAGAATGAGACAAATGGCCTGCATTAAATCACCATCAGTGAGGGGAGGATTTTACTAGAGGAGTAATGGGAATGATAATACAAGAATAATGATCAGTTTATAGCTGGTGAAATCCCAGACTTAAAGCTATAAAGACTCTCAAGAACCACCTTGTCTAGCTCCTTCATTTTACAAATGAGGCAATTGACTTCCAGAGAGATGAAGAAACATGATAAAGGTCCTATAGAAAGCAAGTGTCTCAACCCATGTTCTGTGATATCAAACCTAGTCTTTTGGCCATATGATTTTAATATTCTAGAATTAATAAAGTATTTTTACATCCATTGTGCCAGATGAATAAATGAGCCAATGAATAAATAATCATTTATGTTACAGTTATTGGACTAAATGCTAGGGATATATATTCAGAAATAAATATCCTATTTGCTATCATGGATCTTATATTATAATAAGGTAAAAACACATTGGATAATGTTGACCAAGGAGGAAAATCGATAAAGTTACTAGGAACAGTGAATGGGGGCATAAGGGAGTTAATTAATATGCTCCATTCTGGAATAATGCCAGAGCTGATTTGATTATGATCTCTTTTGATGGCTGAGAATCTAGAGTGGGGTGGGAGGAGAGAAAGGAGAAAAAAGTACTCATGCAGCTAATGAGATGATTGGCTATGGAGGAAATGTACAAAGAGTAGAAAATGAGCCTCTAGGGCATGGTCACTGGTATGGGGGTCCAAGAAGACCAAGAAGAATAAAACCAGAGAGAAATACCTGAAGTGATAATGATCCTCACAATATCGCTCATCAATAGATAATGCTCATTATCTCACTCTTTTTTTTTTTTTACATTGGGGTCATCCTTCACTCTTTCCTTTCTCTCATCCACCATATCTAAACCATTGTCAAGTTTTATTGATTCTACAGCATCTCCTGGATCTGTTCTCTTTCTCGTAATATATATTTGTATACATTATATATTATTATTTTATAGTATGTTTATAATTATATAAAATATGTTATATGATATATAATGTGTGTATTGTGTGTGAGAGAGATACATACACAGAGACAGAGAGAGAAAAAGAGAGAGAAAATGAAAGAAAAAATGAAGGAAGGAAAGAAAAATAATGAAATAAAGAAAAGGATAGAGGAAAGAAAAAAGAAAGGAAGGAAGAAAGGGGGAGAGGGAGAGAGGAAGAAAAAATATCTGAGTGGAGTAATGGACTGGACACAGGGAAGAATAAATAATGTTTAAAAAAAGAGAAAAAATGACATAATGACCAAGTTTGGAAGGGATCTGGGAGTCATCTACTCTGACCTCACAAGCAAAGGATAAATTTCTGACAAGTACTTATCCTCTCAGTGGCAGTAGGTGCCTCTGGAAGGCTGTAAATCAAAGCTGAATGACCCTAATTTTCATCAGCAGCAGATAGAGAATCCCCACCTAGGAAGATCTTTTCACTGATGAAATGACATTTCTGGTGTGAGAATCTACATGCCGCATATGTTGCTTATAAAGATAAGGTTTCAAACTGGAACCATTTTTGAAAAGAGATAAATAGATGAGATATAGTGATATAGAAAGATGGATGGATGGATGGATTGATATAGACAGATAGATAGATAGATAAATAGATGCCAAGTAGATATACACATAGATGGAGAGAGAAGAGAGAAAAAAGAGAGACAGAGATAGAAACAGAGAGACAGATACAGAGAGAGAAAAGAGAGATGCTTTTGTGATTTGACTCCCAACTAAATACTCTTTACTCCACTACCAGCAATCTCACCTATGTAGTTTTAAAGAGTAGTTTGATCCCACCAAGCACTCAAAATTTGATGAAAGCTACACAGTTAGTACAGTACCTGGACCAAACAGATCTTTCTTGTTCTCAAATCAGTTTAGTTCTTACTATTCCTAGCTCTAAAAGCTCTTCATAAATATCTTTTTTTTTTTCGGTTGTTGTTGTCTCCCCTGTACCAAAATCCATTAGTATAGAACTCTCTCCTTATTGATGGAGATAAATTCTCTGCCTTGTGTGAAGAATGAGGCAGAGTTGTTTAGAATTGAAATAACTAGGGCTTTTGCCAATTTCTTTAGGGACTTTCTAAATAAGAGTTCCCCTTTGATTGTTCTCTGGAACTTTCCTTTTGGAACTCTTCAAGTAGAGTCCCCTTTCAAGACTTTTCAAGACCACCCTCCTTTGGAACTGGTCAAACTTCAAGTCTTCTGGTTATGGAGTCACTCTGAGCTCTCCTGACTTCCATTTTTGAGAGATAAAATGGAAGAGACCAGTACTATTTTAGGTTACTGAAGGAAGAAACTCTGGAAAGATAGGGGAGGAATGAGCCTTTCCCCCCAGCATGTTATACTGGAGACTTAAAGAGTTTCCCCTTGGGGACATTCAAGATTCTTTCTCATGCCCAGTGGAAGAGCTCCTTCATTCTGCATTACCTGGGATTTATTCTCCTATGTATACCTTCCCTGATTTCTATTTTACTATGATTTAGATGAATGGACTCCATTGCTATTTGCTATGCATATTTATCATGGAACTGATATTAGGTAGAAAGGGCATTGAAAACCTGGATATAGAGTTTGAGGTCAATTTATCCTCCAAAGATCCTGAGTCCTTTTAAAGACCTTAAGAAAGCCAAGGTCTCCCATTTCTTCCGGGGCCATCTCCAGTCATCCTGAGCTGTATCTGCCCACTGGACCCCCATGGCTCTGGAGGGGAAAATGAGGCAGGTGACTTTTCAAAGCCCTCCCTCCCTTAAACTGCTCCCTCACTTGTATGTCATAGCATAACCTCTCTGATTTCATAGACCAAAGCACAAAGAACAAAGGGACAAAGCTTTTAGAAGTTAATTGGAACTTGATCATATCCTCCCATAAGAACGTTCTTTAAAGGAGCAGGTAAAAATACTTCTAGCATGGCAGCCCCTTCCTTCTGAGGAGAATTCTATCTCCAATTATCTGTTTCTCCTCTTGTCCAGAATGAAAGTATCCATTGGAGCAAGATTAGGAAAAAAAAGTGGCTAGAGATACCTATTCTGTGTTCCTTACTGCTGCATGTAATCCCCTCTATCCCTCCTCTCACAAGTTATATGTTGTTATTGTTATTCCACATTTTCTCTGCCTATTAAGTAACAACAATCCTCAGGGAAGCTCTTATATACTTAATAGACCCCCTTGCCTAAAATTTAACTTTAACTTTATTTACCAGGTGATGGTGAGAAAGGGAAGGATGTTCCTAGGAAAACTTGTGATAAGTATTACCTTGCTTTATTAAAAATAAATGAGCTATTTCAACTTAAACAAATAAAAAAAATAAACTCCCATCTTTATCACCTCCAGCTTGAGTACATTTCCAGCCCTGCAGGTAAGGAAGCATGGTGTAGGCAGCACTTTTGCTCACTTGGGACTTGTGTAGGAGGGAGAAAGAAGCAAAGAGAAATGGGACAAATTATTGTTATTCCAAATTAAACCATATCTGTAACTGTTGGTGTGGGTGTATGAAGCCTGAACTGTGGCTGCCAGATGCTTTTTCCCCCATTTTTTTCCTTCTCTGCCCAGGAACTGCTTCTGTTGGTACCTGCCAACAGATCAACTAATAGAGTTGGGAAAAGGCGACTTCTAAGAAGTCGATTGTTTATCGTTTATGGCTTTTCCCCAAAGATCGGTGGCTGGGAAGTCACCCAGCACTTGGTTAATAAAAGAACAACTCTGCCAACATCTGTATTTTATAGGCCACAGCTACAATTGGAAGGAAAAATGAGATTGGAGTTACCTAATAAAAAGAACAACAAGATCAATTGTCTCCTCCCACCAACTGACAGTAACATTTTCAGGAAGATTTTCAATTCTCTGGGAAATTGATATTGGCTCTCCTGAGGAGGGGTTTGGAATGACAGGCAAGGGAACACAGGTAAACATGTTCTCAGACTGAGACAAGCTGAAATGCTCAATATTTCACTATGTACAAAGCTAAAATCTCTGCTTTCCTCTTAGAAATGTGTCAAATCCCAGAGATTTCTAGTGTAATTTTCTATGCTCTTATGGATAGAAACACAGGACTTCAAGCCAGGAAAATGTAAGTTCAAATCTGCTGTCATATATTTAGTAGCAGTATGACCCCAGGCAATCTCTCTCTGTGTCAATTTTTCAAAATGGGAATGATAATAGTACTTATCTCATACAGTTGTTCTGAGGATATTATAAAATTTGGCTAACTTTGGAAAATTTTTTTTGAAAACCTATCTCAGTATTTTTATCATTATTATTACTATTATTCATTTAGCTAATGAGAGAGGTATAGATTTTTTTAACCTGCTCTTTTGTGCATTTTAATTACTAGAGTATTTGGTAGATGTGAAAACAAGAAATGAGACTACATGAACAACATTAATAATACCAGTAACTCAGTAATATAATCTTTTAAAAGTTGTGAAGACCTTATTTATATTTGTGTGTATATATATGTATATTATTACTTGTACTTCATTAGAATTTAGTAAATGCTTGCTCATTGTTTGTTTCTTTTGTCTCTGACAACAACCTTGTAAGATGGCTACTATTATTAATCTAATTTTTCCAATTAAAAAAATTGAGCCACAAAGTAATTGGGTTACTGAATGCCATAAAGATTATAAGTATTTGAAAGAGACTTTACAACCAAGTAATTTTGATTCTAAATACAATATGATAGGGCAGTAATCATTTATTTATTAAGTGACTACCATGTCTAAGTTAAGAAATATAGAAATCTGCAAAGCTGACAGTCTTTGGCAGCCCACTCATCAAATTAAAACCCATGATGATTCTCCTTTGGATATTCCAGACAAATGGGCATTCAAATATTGCTTGAAGAATCCCTGTGATAGGAAACCTTTTGAGATGGCCCACTCCATTATTGAACCTATCTCCTACTCCTTCATTATTCACAATTCTGTCCCTTTGGTTCAATCTGATCAAGTCATAGGCCCCTAAAATCATAGATATAGAGATGACAAAGGTCTTCAAGGATATCCAGTTCAATGCCACAGTTTTACAGATGAGGAAACTGAGTCTAATGCTGCTTGATAATATTTCAAATATTAACAATAATTAGATCAAAGGCTGTGTATCTAGAGGAGACATCAGAGTTTATTCAACTCCGCCTTACTTTATTGTACGGAGGAAATGAAATCTATTTTATGGCCCTTCAAATAAGTAAAACAGTAAAAACTATAACATGGGAACAAAGGGATGTCAGAATCTATATTATTCAACTTGTTCATTTTTACAGAGGAAGAAAGTGTTGTGGGAGGAAAATAAATTGAAGATAATTATATAACAATTCTGAGACTTTCCACTGTACCAAATACTTCCAGTACCTTGAAGTGGTCATCTTTTAGCCTTAATTTGTTTTTTGTTTTGTTTTGTTTTGTTTTTTTTCCCCAACATTCTATCTTTTCTGGATATGGTTTACTTTATCAGTATACTTTCCAATTAAAAATAACTGAATCCCTCCAGATGTGAACTTGACCATAAAAGGCTATTATGGTAAAAGGGAAGGTCAAAATCCAAATTCAGAAGTTAATGATAAAACCAGATATAAGCAAAACTTTAAAGAAAAATGCAGACTTCCGGGGGTGGAGCTTTTTGGTAGAAGATCAGCTGACCTGCCACTGCTCCCCGAAGTCCTGCTGCTTTCCCTGTCTAAGCAGTATCTGGGCTTTCCATATGCCATGAACTGAATGGGAACATAAGACCTTTGCACAAGTTGTCACTCGTGCCTAAAATGGACTCTCCTTATCTCTAACTCATAGAATACTTAGGTTATTCAAAATCCATGTCAACCGCAACCTCCTTAAGGAGGTTGACCCTAAGGCCCCCAGTTTTCAATATCCTCTCCATGCAAATTATTGAATATATATTTTCCTATATATATTTTCCTTTGAGAAATGCATGCTCCTAAATAATGACAACTTTGTGTGTGTGTGTATGTGTGCATATGTGCATGCACTTATACTTTTATCTGACACGTGGAAAATAATTTAAAATGCTTGTTGAATGAAAAAAAAATACTAATTAAGTATCTATTATGTCCAGACACTGTTTTAAACACTTTATAGAGTCTTATTCCATTCTCACAACATCCCTGAGAGATAGTCACTGTTATTATCCCCATTCTACAGTTGAGGAAATAGTTTGATATTAGGAAAATGACTTGCCCAGCTAGTGAGTATGTAAGACTGCATTTGCATTTGGTTTTTCCTCCCTCCAAAACCCAGTACTCTGTCAACTGCACCAACTAGCTGTCTCTAATGAATATAATAATTGTTAGATGTTCCACATTTAGATTTTTCCACTGTAGAGTGACTCTTTTTACATGTAGTCATGATAATTATTTCCACATTAGTCATGTTGTGAAAGAAGAATCAGAACCAAAAAGAAAAAAAAATATGAGACAGAAAAGTAAAAATAGTATGCTTTAATCTACATTCAGACTCCATCAGTTCTTTCTCTGGATGTGGAGAGTATTATGTATTATGAGTTTTTCAGAATTGTTTTGGAACATTGTATTGCTGAGAAAGCTAGTCTATTATAGTTGATGATTTCAAGTCTATTGGTCTTGTCTTGGATCATTGCATTGCTGAGCAGAACTAGGTTGTAATAGGTGATCATCACACAGTCTTGCTTTTGCTGTGCATAGTAATCTTTTGTTGCTGTTCACTCCATTTAGCATCAGTTCATGTAAGTCTTTCCAGGCCTTTCTAAAATATTCCTGCTTATCATTTCTAATAGAATTTTATTAGTCCATCACATTCATATACCATAACTTTTTTCAGCCTTTCCCTATTTGATGCAAATCCATTCAATTTCCTATTCCTTGTCACACAAAAAGAGCTGCTATAAACATTTTTGCACATATGGTTCTTTTTTCCCTTTTTTATGTTCTCTTTCAGATATAGACCTAGTAATGACACTGCTGGATCAAAGGTTATGTACAACTTAATAGCCCTTTGGGCATAGTGCCAAATTGCTCTATAGAATGGCTGGATGAATTCACAACTCCACCACTTATGCATTAGCATAGTAGTTTTCTCACATTTCCTCAAACACTTATCATTATCTTTTTCTGTCATTTTAGCCAATCTGATAGGGTGAAGTAGTACCTCAAAGTTGCTTTAATTTGCATAGCTTTAAGCAATAGTGATTTAGAGCATTTTTATATGATTATGGCTGACTTTAATTTCTTCATCTGAAAATTGTTCATATCTTTTGGCCATTTATTAATTGGGGAATGACTTCTATTCTTCTAGTCTGATGCAATTCTCTATATATTTTAGAAATGATAAACAGAAATACTGGGTGTAAAAATTGTTTACTAGCTTTCTGTTTCCTTTCTTATTTTATCTGCATTGGTTTTCTTTATGTAAAAACTTTTTGATTTAATATAATCAAAATTATCCATTTCATATTTCATAATGTTCTCTAATTCATCTTTTGTACATGGTCATAGATAGTGGTGGAACTGTGGGTGAGGTATAAGACCTTCCAGCCTACTAAGGGAACCTGATGTGTCTGGTTTGGCTTCCCATGACCCCTGAGGGCTTCTCAATTCTCCTGAGAAGTAAGGGGGTGTGACAACCTGTGTTGTAATTAAAGCAGTTATACTAAAGTGTCATGGAGATCTCTGCACACAATAGCGAGTTGTTTATATGGTCCCCCATGTGGAGTATATAGTTAGTGTATATGCAGTAGGCTATATTAAGGGTATTAGGATATATAAGGCTGAGAGGATTTTGAATAAACAAACTCTTGTTTTGATTATCTTACAGAGTTCTGACCCTTCACTCCTCACCCAGGAGCAGGATTAGGGTTGGTAGTGAAATCCTCCTATGAGTAGGTCCAGACTCCTTT
>JAJPUD010006567.1:0-12709 GCA_023553655.1 Myrmecobius fasciatus | reverse complement strand
TATTAATGTGGGCAATGTATTTTTATACATATTTATCCATTTCAATTAGACTTTTAGATTTCTTGGTGTACTACTGGGAAAACTAGCTCCTATGTTGCTATAATTTCTTCAACAGTGGTAAATTAAGCCTTTGCTGTTGGATAGTAATAATTCAGTTTGCTCCTTTTCTTTTCCTAAGTGAATTAATTAAGGGTTTGTCTATTTTATTGTTTTCCTCCCATAAAACTAACTCTTGGTTTTATTTATAACTTGGATAGTTTTCCTACTTTCAATTTCAATAATACTGTTCTTAGAACTTCTGTTTTCAGAATTTCAGAATAATTGGGAATTTTTACTTTGTTCTTTTTCTAGCTTTTTGTTTTGTTTTGTTTTGTTTTGGTTGCATACCCAATTCATGGATATCATCTTTCTCTATTTTATTCATGTAAGCATTTAGAGGTATATAATTTCTCTTAAGAATTGCTTTGACTGCATCCCATAAGCCTTGGTATTCTGTTGGATGAAATTATTGATTGTTTCTGTGGTTTGTTTTTGACCAATCATTCTTTAGATATTATATTTAGTTTCCGATAAATTTTTGCTGTATTTTTCCATGACCTTTTGTTTCACAAAATTTTATTGCATTACAATCTGAAAAAATGCATTTAATATTTCTGCTTTTCTGCATTTGATTGTGAAGTTTTTAATTACCTAATATATGGTGTAGGTGCCATGTATTTCTGAGAAAGGTATATTCCTTTCAATTCCCATTCAATTGTCTCCAGATGTCTATAATATCCAACTTTTCTAAAATTTTGTTCATTTCCTTAATTTCTTTTTTCTTTGTTCTGTGTTCAGATTTATCTAGTACTGAAAGATGGAGGTTGAGATACCCCCAATGTAGTTTTGCTGTCTATTTATACTGTAACTCACTTTACTTTTCTAAGAATTTGGATGCTATCCCACTTGAATATATGTTTAGTATTGTTCTTGCTTCATTGTCTTTAGTACTCCTTACTAATAAGTATTTTCCCTATTTTAAATTAGAGCTATTTCTATTTTTTTGCATTGTCTGACATCAGGATTACTACAACTGCCTTTTATTGTGTTTGTAACTTTTTTTTTTTGCTTCAACTTAAGCAAATTTTTTTTTTATTCCAGACTTTTACCTTCATCCTCTGTGTATCTCTCTGCTTCAGTTATATTTCCTTAAACAACACACTGTAAGATTCTGGATTTTAATCCACTCTGCTATCCTTTTCTGTTTTATGGAAAAGTTCATTCCATTCACATTCACAGTTCTGATCACTAGATGTGTATTTACCTCCATCCTATTTATTTCATATTCATATTCTTCTCTCTCCTTTCACCTTTTCTCTCCTCTCTAGTTATTTTATTTTGACCCCTGCCTCCCTCAATCTGCTCTTCCTTCTATCAGCCCCTCCCTCTTTTGTTTCTCATTTTTTCTACAAATTCCCTATAGGGAAAATATATATTTCTATAATGAATTAAGTGCATGTGTGTATGTGAACTAAATCCAATGAGATTAAAGTTCAAACAATACTTTTCCTTTATCCCTCTCTTTCTTTATGTGATCTCATTTGCCCCATGTTATCTCTCCTTTCATCTTTTCCTATTATCTTATTTCTAAGGTTGCTCCTTCTAACTGCCTTGACAAAGAGTTACAAGTATTATATTCCCATGTAGGAATGTAAGAAAACAGTTGAACCTTTAAATAACTTCTTTTTTTTTCTTTCCTACCATTTATTGCTTCTTTTGAATCTTGTATTTGAATTTCACATATTTTGTTTAGTTCTGGTCTTTTTATCAGCAATGATTGCAAGTTTTCTATTTCATTGAATATCCACTTTGTCCTGAAAGATAATGCTCAATGTACCTGAGTATTTGACTCTTGATTGTACTCCAAACTCTTTTGCCTTTTGGAATATCATATCCCAGGCCTTCCAATTCTTCAACTTGGAAGTTGCTAGATCCAGCATAATCCTCACTTTGTCTCCTCCATATTTGAATTGTTTCTTTGTAACTGCTTGCAGCATTTTTTCCCCCTTTACCTGATAATTCTTGAATTTAGCTACAATATCCCTTGAAGTTTTCATTGTGGGGTCTCTATAAGGAAGTGATTGGTGGCTTTTTTCAATGACTATTTGTATCCCCTGGTATTAGAATGTTGTTACAGTTTTCCTTGGTGATTCACTGAAAGATGTTGCTCAGACTTTTTTTTTTTTATCATGTCTTTCAGGTTGTCCAGTAATTTTTAAATTATGTCTCCTGAAACCATTTTCTAGGTCAGTTATTTTTCCAATGAGGTATTTTAAATTTTCTTTTTTTCTTCATTAAAAAAAAATTGACTGATTCTTGATGTCTCATTGAGTCATTAGATTCCACTTGTGCAATTCCAATTTTTAATGAATTATTTTCTTCAGTTAACTTTTTAAACTACTTTTTCTATTTGGCCACATCTACTTTTAAAGAAATTGTTCTGTTTTATTTTGTTTCTCTTCAGTGTATTTGTTTCCCTATTCTAATAATCTAAATCATTTCTATTTTTTTATGCATTTCACTTAGGTTGTCAATTTTATTAACATGCAATGAGGCAAAATAACTTCAAATTTGTTTTAATTTCATGTTAATTATTTTTCATTTATGACATTGATAATTTTGTTTGTTTCTGTTTTAAAATAAAATTAATCAATTATTTACCTATGTTATTGTTCACCTGCATAAATCAAGCTCCTAGTTTATTACTTCATTTTTTTGTTTACTTTCAATTTGATTAATCTCTCTTTAAATTTTCAAGATTTCTTTGTTGTTGTTGTTGCTGAATTGTGAAGTTTTAATTTGTTCTTTTTCTAGATTTTTTTTAGTTGCAGGGCAAATTAATTGTTCTGTTCTTTCTTGTTTTTAAATTATATAAGTATCGAGAGATATGTTTTCCATCAAGTATTGCTTTGGCTGCATCCCACAAATTTTGTTTTATATTGTTGCTGTCATTGTGTTTATTTAAATGACTCCCCCCCAAGATTTGTTCATTGCTTCTGCATTCTTTAGAATTAGAGCATTTATTTTCAAATTTGTATAATTTTTATTGCATTATGATCTGAAAATGGCTATCCTTAATAATTCTGCTTTTCTGCATTTCTCCAAAATGCAAAAGCTATCTTCAGAAACTCATGAGCTGTGTGATCCTAGACAAATTACTTAATTTTGTTGGTCTCATGCATTTCCCCTTGTATTTGTTTGTGATTTTTGTATTCCCTAATATACTGTCATTGTGTGTCTGTGAGTGTGTGTGTGAAAATGCCATATTTAGTTGAGAAACAGGTAGATTTTATATTCCCATTTATTTTTTCCCCAGAGATCTAGAGAACATGTATTTTTTTTCCTAAAATTCATTCATCTCCTTCATTTCTTTTTAAATTTATTTTGTAAATGAATTAGTTGGCTTCTAGGGAGGAGAAACAAGTTCCTTCTCATACATTTTAATATACATTTCCTTATGTCACTCACTTATTTTTTTCCTTTACAAATTTGAATGCATAACTTTTTGTACATTTTTGTACAATATTTAATATTGATATTTCTTCATCAATATGAAATCTTTTAGAAAGTCGTGGTTTATCTGATTATTTCCTTTATTTTTTGTTTGTATTTTTGCTTTGTCTGAAATTTATAACTATTGTGCTTGCTTTTTTTTAAACTGTCATTTTTTTTTCCAGTTCAGTTAGTTTAACTCTGTATGTTCCTTTCTTAAAGTTTGTTTTTCTGGAAAAAACACAATATTGATGGAGCCTAATTAATGGTATATTCTTCCATGTGTTTCTATTTTATAGGTGAATGTATCCCATTTATATATACATGTTTCTATAGTATAACCCTTTCCCAAAAGGAATCCTCAACAACAGCCATCCAGTCTCTTCTAAAATATCTCCAAGCAGGGATAATTCACCACATCTCAAGTGAGCCCATTCCATCACTAATGTTTTTGGAAAAAAAAAATTCCCCAGACTGAGACTAAATTGGTCTCTTTCAATTTACCCCCCATCATTGTTGATTCTACTCTCAAAAGTCAAAGAACAAATCAAATCCTTCTTTCATATGGCATGCTATTTACTTGCTTGAACATATCTATCATGTTTCCTCCCAGTCTTCCTTTCTCTGTACTTATAATGCCCAATTTCTTCAAGTGATTCTCATAGGTCATGAACACAAGGTGTTTTATCATCCTACTTGTCCTCTTCTAGATATTTTCTAATTTATGAATGTCCTTTTAAACCATGGTAGCCAGAACTTAACAAGATACTCCACCTGAAATCTGAGAATTGTGGAATATTGTTATTCAGTTGTTTACCATTCTGTCCAACAATTGTGATCCCATTTGGGGTTTTCCTGGAAGAGATACTGGAGTGGTTTGCCATTTCATTCTCCAGCTCATTTTACAAATGAGTAAATTAAGGCAAACAAGGTTAAGTGACTTTCCCAGGGTCATACAGCTAGGAAGTCTGATTGAACCTGGATTTGAACTCATGAAGTTGAGTCTTCCTAACTACCGATGCCACACTTTCCCCACTGTGCCACCTAACTACAAAGGGTGGAATACAATGAAATTATCACCTCCCTTTTCCTGGAGTCTTGGCTTTTTTCTAATCCAACTCAACACTTCATTAGTTTTTTTTTGGCTGCCAAATTATCCTACTAATTAATATTAAGATTACAATTCAATTAAAATTACCAGACCATTTTCAGTGTAACATATGTCTGTCTCCTATTTTTCTAGAGTTGATTTTTTTAATCCAAGTATAAGACTCTAAATTTATCTCTTTTAAATTTTATCTTTTAATTCATTCCAATCCTTCCATCTGTCAAGATATTTTAGGTCTTGAATCCAATGTGTTTATTCCAAGCTATAAATTTGATAAGAAAACTGGTCAGGCTTCTATCAAGTCACTGATAAAATGTAAAATGGCAAAAGTTCATGTGGATTCCTAGGATATTCCAGTATAGACTTTCCAATGTATTTTATCACCATCATCATCTTCTTCTTTTGTTGTTGTTGCTATAATAGCAATGATAATAATAACTAGCAATTATGTAGCACTTTAAGATTTGCAGTCATTTTACATGTTATCTCATTTGATGTTAACAATTACCCAAGAATTCAAACAGTTTTGAATGCACTTAATGGCATTATCTAATCTTTATCTCTCCACATAAATAATAAAAATACAATACTTCATTACAAGCTTAAAAAATATAGGTGTGCACTTCATAGCTGTGTGACCCTGGGCAAGTCCCTTAACCCCAATTGTCTCAGAAAAAAAATAGGTGTGGAAGGAGTTTCCTGACTTTAAAAAGAGAAATGATGGAATCTGAAAAGTTAAATTTGATTCATGGAAAAATCTATATCAAAATACTAAAGAAAAAGTTGATCAAAAAAGAGGCAGAATAACTTCATCAAGATCATATTAGGGTAAATTTATTTCCTTTTTGAAATTCTGGAAAAAAATACAACAGCCCTATATTTTAGCAAAATATTTCACAAAATTTCATGTCATTAATATGAAATTAATGGAAAGAAGTTTTCTTTCTAAATATTTGAATTTGTTTGTAGAATGTATTATGGTACAATGGAAGGATCACTGACTCTGGGACATGGATTCAAATGTAACTTCTAGTGCTCATGACTTATGTGGCATTATGGAATTCATGAAAACTGTAGCCATCAGTTTCCCATATTTATTATGAGAACATTGGACTATATGATCTCCAGTGTTCTTTCTTCCTCTATATTACCTGAAGGATATAAATCTTATTCATTAATATTTCAATGACCACTTTGAAAGATCTATTCAGTCAGTAGGAATCTCTGTCTACTATTATGCTGCTGTACATTTTTAGCAATGATGTAGATATAAACAGTTTTGCATTCTTACTACATTTGCAAATCGAATAAACCCAGAAGAAATATTGTACAATATTTAGTTGATATGTCCAGTGGCTAATTGGAAATGTGATCCCAGAGATCAGAAGATTATTTAAACTGAATAATCATATATGATAAGTATCAAGATAGAGATGATTCTTGATTGCATAGTAGAAGAAAAGAGCACCAAACAAAATAAAATAGAGAGAGAAGAGTAGACAACTCAGGAGAGAGGCCAAAATCAAGATGTCTCTCAACTCACATTCTGCGATTCTGGGTTATGCTCTTGTACCGTCACATTCTCTATGCATCTCTCTCCATTGCCCATTTTTCATCCACAAGCGTGATGATTCAGTAACCCGTGCCCCATGATTCATTGGCATTCGACGACAAAAGGAAAATGTTGGCATTAACAAAGAGATGATTTGCTAAAACATAAAGTTAGACTATCAGAAACACTATCCTGTGGTCCAATTGCTATTCATTATGTTCTCCTCTTCCTATGGATTCAGACTTTGGTGTCTCCCTAAAACATGTATTTGTGGAGTAATTCACTAGGCTACCCTTTAAAGTACATAATAGAAAACAGATGTAATTGTATGTATATGCATATAATATTTATATTGTTATATGTGCATATGCATATGCATGCATAGATGAATACACATATGTCCATATATTTTAAAACTGTTTTGTCAAATAATAATAAGTAACAATTATCTGGCATTGTAAGGTTTGAAAAGCATTTTACACGTCATATCATTTGATCCTCATGAGAACCCTGAGATTAGTTCTATTTCAATTTCCATTCTACAAGTGAAAGACCTGAGGCTGAGAGATTTTAAATGATTTGTTCAAGGTCAGCTAATAAGTATGAAAGAGTTCATGGTCTTAGGTCTTCATAACTCAAAGGTCTGTGTTCTATCTACGGCACCATTTAAATGCCTAAAACTTTAATTTCGTGGTGAATCTATTTTATAGGTGGCTCTCTTTTTTCCTTGATCCTAAGGTGACCCCAATGTAACCCTTGACTTTGAGATCTTTCAGTGGGATGATTGACCCTGAGTGCCACTGATTCCCAAACGAGAGGATGGACAGCAGAAGACAGAAGTGTCAGAGTGAGTTGGCTAAGAGCCAATAGAATTCTGAGGAAAAGATGAGGCAGGTGGGTAGCTAATGCAAAAAGGAAGGCAAGTGAATGAGAGAGTGTGGATTTTGGAAGTGCAAGAGGTTCAAAGTCATCTTAATGTTCTCCTTTGAACAGTGACCCACTTGAAAAGGGAGTGAGGCAGTCCTCCTGGCAGTTCATAAATGACTCCAAGAATAAAAAATTGTAATAATCCACTGCTTGGAGGCAATGGCCCAAGTGTGCTGATGAGAGAAAGGAGCAGGAAGGCCAGTTTCTCATTAAGTTTTCATCTCCACTGTTCACTCCTTTGGACTACTAATCAAAGAAGGAAGATCCCACACATTGCATAATATGAGAAATTGCCTTCACATGAAAAAAAAAAGAATTGGCATTCTGTTATGTCTGAATCCATAACCCTGGCTGTTGTGCACAGTTAGACAATACCAAGTTATGGCCCTCACTATGGTAAAATCCCTCATGAGAATGACTTCAGTGGGTCAGAATCTCAGCTCAGCTTTGTCCTATTTGTGTGTTTTTGGGGAAATCATTTAATTCCCTTGGTGCTCTATAAATGAGGTGACTACAACATAAAGTTTTCCTAATTCTGGCATTTCAGTTTATTTTTTAGAGATATTTCATTTATTGTCGATGCAGTTTCAGAATATATTATTTGTATTGCAGCTATCCATTGTCAGTAAAAATTTGTGTTTAGAAAATGACATATTTACAGAAAATCCTAGACCACTTGAAGTCTCATTTCTTAGAATTTAACAGATGCATTTGTCTTTTAAGATGTAAACAAGAAAACCATGTATTTATTATTATTATTGTTATTATTTTAAAAAGGAACAAAATTCTACCTTGACATATTAGAACAATTATTGGAGCATGATTCAGGGTTGACATGCTGTATATTTTATTCTCAACTTTATCCCTGATGGGAAAATTTTATTTATTTAAAATGAGAGCTTTAAATTTAAATGTTCAAGATCAAGTTAACTCAAGGTAGGTCTCTTTTTGTATTTATTCACGTTTTCCACTCCATTTTAAAGCAATCTGTGGAAATTTAGGTGCTCCAAGAAAATTCAAGTTCATTATCTATATCCTTCTATCATCTTTAAAAAATGGGTGGATGGTTATTTTAGAGTCTGGGATGTTGCTTCCTTCCCACCCCCGGTCTCCTACTGTGAAATACTAAGCTGGTCTTTGCTGAATTAGAAGGAAATAAGTTTTCCTGCAGTCAGGACTCTCTATTTGTATGCATCTGTATAACAGCTAATCCCACCTGGGAAGGGGAAAAATTACAGATTTGAAAATTACCACCCCTTGTCAAAAGCTTGGTACTGAGCCTGACTTCCTCTGTTAAGTCAAGGTAGAAGTGAAGGTGACTGTGTACTTTACCCAAATAAACTGTGATCCAATCAGGAATGACTTGGCATTTCAGTTTCTATAAGACAAATCTTATAGCCCATTTGGATGAGAGATTTTTAGCCTTCTTTGTGTATTCTTGATTTTTTGGCAGGGAGGCTCATAAACCAAGGGAGTTCTTCCTCAGGATCACTGAGATTACTTTTTAAAGTAACTAACTGAAAGCAGTTGGAATTAAATGGAAAGATAGATTTTCCAAAATGTCCTGAAATCTCTCCAAAGACTTCTTGAGAATTTATAGACACCCGATTAAGAAATCCTTGCTCTATACTTTTCACAGAAGAGGAAACTGACGCTTAGAGAAGTTAATAATTAGTTCATGACCATGAAAACCAAAAGTGAAGGAGGCAGGATCTGATGCTAAGTTTTATGATAATAAATCCAATAAGTCTATTACCAAAACATAATTCTACTTTTAAAGGCCTTCTTCAATTTGGTATCCTATGTCCTAATATTATTCCAATTGTTTCTTCCTCCTTAAATTACAATGTATTTAATATTTTGTATATATGCATCTTGTGTTCTCCAATAAACCTGCGCAAAATGAAAGATGCTACCCTAAATGTTCATAGGAACTATTTGTGTCTGATTTATGGTGGAGCATTTCGAATTCATATTGGCCTAATCAGCCACTGTGGGACACACTGTAACTCAACTCTGACATAGTGATGTCATTTTGGTCTTCTTTGAGAACAAACGACTACACCCCACTAACCAATCAGTCTCCAATATATAAGCTTTCTGAGGTCAGGGACCGTCATTTTGTTTTTGTATTCCCAAAGACAATTCCATGCTGACATTTAGGAGTTAATTATTCTTTGCTGATTGATTGATCAATTGGCTATATATGTTGAGGTCAGTCGCAATTCAGCTATGTGAAGTTCGGAGGGTCTGTCTGATGCTAGCATTTTCTTTAAGTTCGTTTCCCACTCTGCTTTCTTCCATTTCTTACCTTCTATGATTCTACACTTAAATATCCTTTGGATTGTCTTCACCAGAACTTATTGTGATAGGCAAAGAGAAGGGTTCAAAGTCATCTTGTTCCAAGACAGAGTAAAGAAAAAAAATGGTCTTATTTTCTTGGACATTATATATTTAACTTTTTTTCTTCCTAACACTTCTGTGATGTCATCAGTAAATTATTTTCCCATTTATAGAGGTAGAAAAACTGAGACCCAGAGAGATAAATGAGTTGTCCAGGGTCACAAGACTAATTAAACTCCAGTAAATACACCAAGAATGAGTTTAATAAAAGTGGCAGCTCCATGAGATCATTTCATATAATTAGCCACAAATATCTGAAGTCAACACCCTAACATTTTACGTTTATTGAATTATCAACACTCACATAGAAAAGATTTTTTTTTTATTCTTTTGTCCAATATATGTCACCTTTTCCTGATTTTGTTATGTCTTCATACCCATCCCTAGATGCAAGGGGTGAATTGAAACTGTCAGGACAGGTATAAGACTCAAAGAGTCAGGGGAGAGCAGAGAAATACCAATAGAATAAAGTACCCAAAGCACCTTATAAAGTAGTCATAAAGAGATTTAAAACACCTTGAAATATCTTCAGTACTGTTATAGCAGAAATAATTCTGTCTTTGACCTCAAGTGAAAGCTAGTTTCAAATCCTCATTCTGCCACTTACTAATGTATAACCATGTTTTTCACTGAGTTCCCTTCTTTTAAAACCCAGAAGGCTTATTTGTGTGTATGAGTTATATGTAACTCACAATCCACTTTCATGTTCACAGATATATACATATGTGTACAGAAACGAATATGTATGCATATATATGGATATGCTCATATCTGCACATAAACAATATCCATTAGAAAAATTGGGAGGTTCAAATAATATGGTGATTGTAAAGAGTTTTGTCAGTTAATAAAATTTTATTAAGCACTTATCATGTACCAGCTACTGTGTTAAGTGCTGAGATACAAAAAAAAATAGTCCCTTTTCTCAAGGAACTCGGTCTAATGATGAAGTTTACATGAAAATAATATGTATAGGATAAATTGGAAATGATTAACAATGAGAAGACACTATAATTTAGGATTCTTAAACATAATACCAAGGAATATTATTATTATTTTATAGGTAAAGAAATTTAAGACCGTTTTAATAATATCACATGAGTAACCTTAAGCAAAACAATAGAAGCACAGATTCCCAAATCCTTGTCTTGGAACTCCAAGTCTGATGAAGGTTTCCAGATGACATTATATCACACATTCCCAGCAATTTAGAAAAATATGATTGAAGAAGATAAATGAAAAAGGACACAAGCTTTAACACTTTGTATTATACAGAATATGTGGACTCTAGTTTTTACAAGGATTATTAGTACTGCTCTGGAGGCAGAGCAACTGATTTTGCAGTGACAAGAAATCATGAGACCAAAAACTCTTCTGTTCCAAACCACCACCTCTTTTACTCATCAATTGCTGTCTTCTTAAGTGCATTTATTCAAAATAATTAAATGTAAAGATGCAATTTTCTCTATCTCTTATTGCTTCTCTTCATTCAGGTTTTCCAAAAGGTTGTCATTCCCTTTGAGCCCCAAGTTCTCTCCTCAAGACCCTTTTTCTTTCTTAGCATGTTAACTTCACCTCCTTTGTATTTTTTATTTTTTTAAATTTTATTAATAATTTTTATTTCCAAAACATATGTATGGGTTGTTCTTCAATGTTAACCCTTATAAAGCTTTCTGTTAAAAATTTTTCCCCACTATATCCCCACCCCTCCTCTAGATGGCAGGATAGCCAATACATGTTAATTGTGTTTAAATACTTAAGAAATCGAATATATGTATACTTATTTCCACACATCACTCCTGTGTAGGAGAAATCATATCTACAAGAAAGAATAATCAGATAAAGGAAATACAATGCAAGCAAACATCAATAGAGAGCATGAAAATGATATGTTGTGGTCCACATTTATCATCCCTCTCTCTGGGTGTATATGGCTTTTTTCACTGAACAATTGGAACTGGTTTGAAGCATTTCATTAGTGGAAGAGAGTCATGTCCATCAGAACTGATCATCATATAGTATTGTTGTTGCCGTGAAAAATGATCTCCTGATTCTGCTCCCTTCACTCAGCATCAGTTCATGCAATTCTCTCCAGGCCTCTCTGAAATCGTCCTGCTGGTCCTTTCTTACAGAGCAATAATATTCCATAACATTCATATACCATAATTTACTCAGCCACTCTCCAATTGATGGGCATCTACTCAGTTTCCAGTTTCTAGCCACCACAAAAAGAACTGCCACAAACATTCTTGCCCATGTGGGGCCCTTCCCTTCCCTTATGATTTCTTTGGGATATAAGCCCAATAGAAACACTGCTGGTTCAAAGGGTATGCACAGTTTGAAAACATTTTGAGCATAGCTCCAAATTGCTCTCCAGAATGGTTGGATCCGTTCACAGTTCCACCAAATATGCATCAGTGTCCCAGCCTTCCTACATCCCCTCAATCAGCTGTTTTTATCCTTTCCTGTCATTTTAGCCAATCTGACAGGTGTATAGTGGTACCTCAGAGTTGTCTTAATTTGCATTTCTCTGATCAATAGTTATTTGGAGCAACTTTTCATATGACTATAAATAGTTTTAATTTCATCATCTGGAAATTGTCTGTTCATAACCTTTGACCATTTATCAATTGAAGAATGGCTTGAATTCTGATAAATATGAGACAATTCTCTATATATATTAGAGATGAGACCTTTCAGAACCCTTAAATGTAAAGATGATTTCCCAATTTGATGCTTCCCTCCTAATCTTGACTGCATTAGTTTTGTTTGTACAGAAACTTTTTAACTTAATATAATCAAAATTATCTATCTGGTGTTCAATTAAGAGTTCTAGATCTTCTTTAGACATAAATTTACTCCAACTCCACAGGTCTGAGAGGTAAACTATCCTATGTTCCTCTAATTTGCTTATAATATCGCTCTTTATATCTAGATCATGAACCCATTTAGATCTTATCTTGGTATGTGGTGTTAGGTGTGGGTCCAGCCTTAATTTCTTCCACACTAGTTTGCAATTTTCCCATCAGTTTTTGCCAAGTAGTGAGTACTTATCCCAAAAGCTGGGGTCTTTGGGTTTATCAAACACCAAATTGCCAACGTAATTACCTAGATTGTCCTGATATCCTATCCTATGCCACTGATCGACCACTTTATTTCTCAGCCAGTAACAAATGGTTTTGAAGACA